>BQNB010056404.1:0-38680 GCA_026074375.1 Tanacetum coccineum | reverse complement strand
CAACCAAAATTGCATAAACCTTAATTAGGGTTTGGTAATTTTTGGTTCTAATAATCAGGGTTTTGTTTGTGATTTTCGATCTAGGAAAGTACTACACAAGGTGTTTGTGAGACGTGAAGTAAAGACTAGCATCTTGGCATATTCGTTGGACGTGTTTGTGTGAGCAACCGTAAAGGTGACAACTTAGTCACTAAGTCTCCAAGTAAAGATTCTCGTTGTGTGCTTTAAGTCATTCAACAAAAGGTTAGTGTTTCTTTTCCTTATATGTGTGTTAATCATAGTCATCAAACTAGATCATATCCGTTGTGTACTCGTAGTAAATATGGTTTACTAGTTATAAAATCCCAACAGTGGTATCAGAGCCAACCTCGTGATCATAAATATACAAGCTTCAAGGGTTTGGGTTTATTGTTCTCCAAGTCGAAAACAAAGTAATAAACCCAAAAGGGTTTCGATTTCTTGGATTTTGGTTCAACCAAAATTGCATAAACCCTAATTAGGGTTTGGTAATTTTTGGTTCTAATAATCAGGGTTTTGTTTGTGATTTTCGATCTAGGAAAGTACTACACAAGGTGTTTGTGAGACGTGAAATAAAGACTAGCATCTTGGCGTATTCATTGGACGTGTTTGTGTGAGCAACCGTAAAGGTGACTACTTAGTCACTAAGTTTCCAAGTAAAGATTCTTGTTGTGTGCTTTAAGTCATTCAACAAAAGGTTAGTGTTTCTTTTCCTTATACGTGTGTTAATCATAGTCATCAAACTAGATCATATCCGTTGCGTACTCGTAGTAAATATGGTTTACTAGTTATAAAATCCCAACAGTTTGTGCACGTATGAAAACTAGTGGAAGTTCAGTTTAAGGTGGCTAATTTATTTTTGAAAGAGCTACTAAGCTCTTATTATTTTGGTTTTCCTATCAATGTAATTCCGTTTCCTTTTTATCACTAGTATGGAACATCTTAAGGACTTTAGAGTGTTTAAACACGAGTTGAATTCCATGAGAATAGTATGGGTGGAAATTGACTCAAGTTACGGCAATATGTCAAATCGAACTTTTTTTATTTGTATATTCAGGGAGGAAATGGCCAACATCGATTAGTCAATTTTTTACTTGAAGATGATTGTTAATCATTTTCACATATCTATTATGGATTTTTTTTGTCTTCTTGAACATAATACCTTTATATAACGCTTAATCACAAGATCTCTATTCTCCGCTGGTGTTCCGGAATGCATGCTTCTAAGCACTCGACTTATTCTCTCTTTATTGACAGTACTCACCACCGTTCCTTCTCCTCACACATACTCTAGTATCTCTGTTCAAGCTCTCTAAGAACCTTCACTCATCCTCTCTCTTCTCTTCGACTGCTTAGATCTACTCATCGAACAAACTAAAGACCTACAACGAACGAATTCTTACTCACTCTCACTCGCCACGGAAAAACGTTCATACAACAACTGACAAATATTCATCATGGACTAATCGCCGTTTGTATCCTTACGTTTACGGTGGCTGCTCTTCACCCAGGTATGTGTTCGCTCATCAAGATTTTTTTCTTTGGAGCACAATGCCGTTAGGGCGCTGTCTGACCTTTTTTATTCGCGCGCGCGCGGTTCTGTTGGGAATTATGGCGTTTTGGTTTCTATGTTTACTCATTAGCTTTCTCTACTTAGCTCAACGTTTATTTTCTTCCGCGCCCATACAATCGGGAAGTAGAGTTCATTGCCCCCACCAGTGGCGCCCGCTTGATAAGTCTTCGTCAATCACATCTCTGCTAGTAAGCTTAATTTAGATTTGCATAATTTGTCAGATTCTAATTTGACGGGTCTTGCGCATATCTAGTTCTTAGCGAGAGCTCTTGGATTGCTTTCTCTCGAGGTGCAAACCCGCATTATGCGCTTGTAAACAATTGTTGAAATCCTTTTTTCATGGCCAGTCCGATTCTCACGGTTAAGAGAGTTATGTTATTGCTTATTGTTTTGGTGCGATATTGCGGCTGCCCTAAAATATGTGTTGCAGAGATTTTTTTTTTCGACCGCATTTAGTATAGATATTGTTAGCCAGTGTTGATAGATGTTAAGTATATCTTTTGTCTTGCTATTTTGCGTTGTCTGGAACACAGAGGTAAATAAGGCGCAGCGCGCCCAGATATTTGCACCGGCATCTAATTATTTGGCTCCTATAGCATGAACGCAAATGTTATCTCACATTGTTCTGCACTAAGATCCAAACTGGTATCGCTGTTGAAGCTTCAGGCCTGATCGCTGACGCCTTTAAATATGGATTATTCGTCTTGCTGGTAGGACTGCGCTAAGATCGGTTGGGGCCTCGGTGGGTGGGACACACGGTCTAACAACACGCATGCGAACATTATTGTGCTTAATCTTCTTTGACACCATGGTTTTCCTTACTCAGGGGTGATATATGAATTAGTAGGCTTTCGGTTACTACTTGTCTCCTCGGAAACTCTCTCTGCCTAGCTTCTACTTTGACCATACACTATCTCTAGTGTGTGCTGCACTGTTAAGTAACATCCAACGTTATTTTGGCGGCGGTGGTGCATGTACATTCCTTCCGGACCTGTATTTATCCTAGAATCTTTCATATCGTCATCTTTATTCCTAACCTTAGTCAACATAATACTGATAAACTTCGCTTGATAAGCACCTCCTATCTCTCTTTATGTATACGACTTGTATTTTCTACTTTACTCTAAATGTTGTTCATACAATCCATATTCCTGTTTTTTAGGCGAATCTATGCTTATGGGCAAACTTGCTAATTCTATTTTATCTCTGCGCTTCAGATGGCTAACAGTTCCTGAATGGTCTTTATCTTTAGTCCTTTATGATACTCATAAAGTGGAGCTATACGTTGCGGTTATTTCTGCAGTGATTGTTATAATGTAAGGTTTTAACACCTTATGTCTTTAATACCCATTTTATTCCTGGCATACAGATGGCTAAAGTATGTCTCTAATTAATACTTCATAAAATTGTATCGTGTAGTAATTAGTGTTTTGTAGAACAAACTCATCCCTAATATTTTCGTTGGTTTTGGTAGGTTTATGTCAGTAGGAGGGCACGAGGTTCCGTGAACTATAGACTTTTGAATTGCTACACGCGCCGCATCGTACGATTCTACCACCATAAAGGTCCCTCTCTTATTAACCTCCCCCCTTTCTTTTACTTTCTTTATTCAAAGATGACATTTTAAACTGAGTTTCTTCAAATTCACCTTATTGTGATGGGTGGTATATCGACTAAAGCTAACACTGCAAGTTCTGATAAAAAAACCTAACAACCCATGGTCTAAGCACTCCATTTCTTTCTTTTTTTACTTACACGGGTCTAAGTGAGAGTTAGGGGGTTTAAATTCTCACTTAAGACATGGTTAACTTTTCATAACTACATTAAATCATATACTCCAATGTTGCACTTTGAAGATAATTTCTACCTACAAATTAAACTTTGAGATTTTTAGGTATGAATTCACAATATCACAAATTTGTATGGCTGTGGAAGTGATACCATGTTAAGATAGTGATTTAGGAACGACCATACCCTTTTTGCTTTTCACTTTCACACTAAAAAGGTAACATGGGGAGAAATCATATTTGGACAAATTCATGGGTTTTCTTTAATAAAGAGATGGAGGAGAAACTCCAAAGAATTTTAATTGCATTTTCAGTTTGCAATATATGTATTAAACGCTTTTAGCTATGAATATTAGGAATTAAAAACTATTTTCCTGCTAAATATCCGCTCATCCTCCAACGTAGAATTGATCATGAAGAACCGCAAAAGCCATGATAACGACTAGAACAGTCTGCACAGGCTGGAATGCGGCAACAAAAGCAGGACCTCCTTTCTGAATACATTAGGTTTGAAGCTATAGCATGATCCCAGATGAAATTCCTGTTACACATATGCTTTTGTTATTGTTGGAATTTTTTAAAGGCATATACTCCGAAAAATATAGTTTTATAGTTGAACAAATTGAACTCAGTAAAATGCTACTCCAATTTAGGTACAATTAATGTGTAAACATTTGTGCAGTACTTGCGGCGTATAAGATGGTGAAATTCTCTTCACCTGACTTTATTTTCCATTGCAGGGGGTCCCTCTCACAAAACGATTCAATGACTACGAACCAAAGCAATCCAAAAAAGCATATGAAAGAGGTGAGTGAAAGTTTAGATGGGTATTTAAAATTTGCAATTGAGATATGAAGGTGAGAGTTGAACCTAGCTTCTAAGAGATAAAAATGATGTATAACATTTAATGTAAGTATCTTCGGGTCAACCAAACCCAACTCCAATCAGGTACAAATGTTAGCAAAGAGAAAGCCGCTATTACAAAGGCTGAAGCATGCAGAAGTTCGAGATAGGGCTGTTTCCGCCACTGCTGCCAAGATGAACTAACAAAAGGATGACAATGATCTTAAATCCTTCTTCAGTTCTCGAACAAGCATTGATCCAAGACCAATGGCAAATTCTTATGTGGGTATACTGTATCCTATACCGTAATATTCTGCATACTTTTTGAAAGCTCATATTGTTCTACCATTCTGTCTGCAATGCAGGACCCTACACTTGATCCACTATGCCAAAACAGACAGCGAGGACCTCAAATGCCAAAAAAGACAAGGACAACGAGGACTGAGGCTGAATGAGTTTCATGCGCATAAGCTTCAGACGCTTGAGCCTACTGATTTTTGGTTAGTCTTTATTTTCTTGCAATATAGTTTCCGTTATAACCCTCATAAATCTAGATACCTGCTGATACGCTTGAGCCCTATTTTTTGGCTTATATTAAGACTTTACGGGCTTACAAAAGTTTCAAAATAAGACAAAAAAATAAAGCTTATAATACATAGGCCTAAAAACGATAAGTTGATAAACGCTTAAACAAACACCTGCTCCTAAGTTGATATTATTTCGTCAATGTTTGTCTTGGCTTATATAGCCAACTTACGGCTTATATGGTTTTAGGATTATGTTTCATAAGCTCACTTTTGTGGCTTATTTTGAAACTTTTCGGCTTACACAAGTTTATTATCGTTTAAACTTATATAAGCTGAAAAGTTTCAATATAAGCCACAAAAGTAAGGTTATGAAGCATAAGCCCAAAACCAAATAAGCCATAAGCCGGAAACGTAAATTTCAGCAATGCCCTCTTAATGAAGAATCAAAACTTTTTTGGGCAAATATGTGAGGAGAAAATGATAATTAGAGATATCTTGAAAACTTAAGTAACATTTTCTCTTCTAGATAAATACTTAAGAGATTAAGTTGTAAGATTTGTATCACTTGTTTATTGAGCATAATGGCATGAGCACGGCTGCCCATAATATCATGCAACATGTTATTCGCTCCCGTTAATTAACAGTTTTTGACACGTTGTTATTGGCTAATCACTTAATTCGAATGCGTGCATATATAATGGAAAGTTTAAACTGAACATGCACTAAAGATATAGTCTAGAATAGCCTTTAAAGGAAAATCAAATACTGATTAAAACATTACTTTATGGAAAACAATATTTGAGAAAATTTCATGATGTTAATTTTAGTTTAGACCTACCATAGGACTAATGTAAGCGCGTAGGTGCTAATTTCAAAATCCTACTTATATTTGTTCATAGTTTGTGAAGCATAAGTTGACTATTGGTTTTTACTCGCATTATGAGGATTACGTTCTAGGTATTTTTTTGATGGTTTGTAGAGTTTTTTATTTTCATGTTTGTAATGTTAGAAGTTTGATCAAGTGTGTTGGTTCTATTCAATTGAGAAATGTTGTTTGATAACATATATTGTACGCAGTTGTTATGTATTGATGGGTCATAGCTTAGTGTTAGATAATGTGTAATTTGCCTTCATCTAAGCCATATGCATTGTTTTTTACAGTTATTATCACGCATCATTATATATTTATGATGCTTGCTTCTGTGTGTAATAATGATATAATAGCTTCATTAGGGCCTGTTTGGATAGCTCATCTCAGTAGCTAATTAAAGTGAGTCACATGTTGAGTTTTCTAATGCTATGGTTGAATGTCCTTTCAGGGTAAGCAAGCCAGAATGCTGAAAAGGAACATCAGACTCATTTCTATAACCAAACCTGGTATGTTCCCATTTTTTAACTTTTCTTTTGCAACGTGTTGATGTTATACATATTTGGATGTTTTTAGGAGTTTATCTACCATATGGTGCAAGAACCAAACTTCATATTTTGCATATATATACATGAATGCATATAATATTAAAACAATTAATAATTTTTATTCCTTTTTCATTCCTTCATCAATGCAATTTGTATAAATGTTAATTCATTAAAAAAAGATTTATCTTACTGCCAGCCTTTTTACATTTGCTTTACGTGAACATACTCCTGAATGGTTACATGTAGTTTACTAAGTTGATGTTTTTGAGTGTTTATGCCTACCTGTAGAGATGGTAAGTTGCTCTCAAATGTTTGATACCTTTTGAAGATTTATGAACACAAGGGGTGGCAAAGAGACTGGTCAAAATGAGTTATGTTCATTACAACTAGACCAAAATGGCAAAAGGGCTCTCAATTATATCTGTCTAATTTTACTAATACTTGATGTACTAAAATAAATTGTTTAAATAACCGACTTAGTAGGCCAACCACCTGAATGGCGCTGCAAGTTGAGAGTAATCCTCTGATGCTCATTTGGGTGTTTAGGTGAAATGTGTCAAAGTGTTTAAGGAGTTCTAACAGTTGGAGATGAAAAATGGGTGTTTGGGATTGCTAATTAAAAGTGGTCATTGTTTTTCAAATTAGCTGTTTGAATTTGAAAATTCCAAACTGTTTATATGACTCACATGTCATCAAATAATTGTTTTGATGGGCAATCACAAACGGCCTCAAAACAACTTATCTGTTAACAAGCAAACCCGGAAACTTTTTTGAAATTGTTAATTTTTAAGTTGCTTATGTGCGTATGCTTATAAGTGAAAACACAACTGCTGCTATCAAACAACAACCTGATTCTTTCTTATATGTCATGATTATTTTTAAACAAGCAGATATACAAGACTAATAATCTACCGTGTTAACAACCTTCAGGTAGCTTCGGTTGTAGTAGTGTTTCTCTATTGCTGGCAACTACAACTGTCAACAATGAAGCAGGTGGAGACGCTGATTCGCTACTATACAAAGAGTCGGACAAGAAAGGACTCCGCAAGGGTGGGTTTTATTTCTCAGCTTATTGGGAATTACACTTTTAGCTAAATGCCTTGTTTATGCCACCGAGTATGTCTAACCCTCTTCATTCACATTGTGTTATGGATCATTTGCACTCGGACACTTGGTAGGCGGGAATTGAAATATGTGTATGTCCAAATCAACATGAATAAGCTCAAACACTTCTTCAGCCCTTTTTGATTTACCTGTAGGAAAATGTTGTTTCCTAGCTTTGCAAAAGCCGTATGACGTTTACTTAATAAACTAAACAAATTCAAATTATGAATTCTATTAGTTTCTTAGAAAGTTATTGTATGTTATTAGATACATGTGTATGACCTCACATTTACCTGTACAGTTTCATTCATGTAAAACCCTATGCTCCGCTGCGAAGCGTGGGTTAAAAACCTTGTTATCTATTATGGATTGAATTTATGTGATTTCTCATTTCTTTATTACTCCGTCTAAATATATCTACACATTGCACAAGATAAGATATTGTATATATTTTTTTAAACATTCCTTTTAGGAGTATATACTATATAGGGACGGAACCATGGGGTGTCCCGGGGGTCACGGGACACCCATGGATGTGTGTGTTGTAGTTTTAATTTTGTTAGAAAAACTTCAATTTTTCTTAAATGCACCCGGTTCCTAAAAATTATGTTTGTAGTATTGTTTTGTTTATTCCAAGTGTACCTGATAATTTCGTGTTCTGGTTCCATCCCTAATACTATATATGAACAATAAAAATCATATAGCATAAATTTATGTGTAGTAATCGTTTTCCTTTCAGATGGCACTTGCATCTTCTCATATGTATCATCAAACCTAATTGACACTCTGAGTCGCAATCTCTATTTCACATCCATTACTAGTTCCACTAAAATGCCGAATGCCAAAATCAGAAAAACTAAAAAGTTAAACACTTCCAAAATCCCAACCATCCAATAGAAGTTCAACTTTCCGTGATCAAAATCATTCTTGAGCCAGTTTCCATGATCTATTTAAAATTTAGGTTTTATGAAATGTCAGTTTTGAAACTCATAAAAATATTTTTCAAAAATTATAGATTTCTGAATATTTGTAACCTTAAAACTGTTATCCAAAATTTCGGATATCAGAATTGAAAAAAACTTAGCTAAAATAACGGGTCTAACATAAAAATAGTCATCGCAATTTTCGGATATCCAAATTTGGGATATAACCAGTAACTAACAATTCCTTTAAATACTTTAAATGAACAACAAAGAATTATTGTCAAAAATGTCTCATTTTATATATTCGCTTTAGGCCACAAAAAACTATGAGACGACTCTTATACTATTATAATCGTATTTACTTCTGTGAAAAATATTTATCATCAAACCACTTGACACTCTAAGTCGCAATCTCTATTTCATAGCCATTACTAGTTCCACTACAATGTTGTGGTTTATACTAGTGTCTCAATGCCAAAACAAAAAAAACTAAAAATTTAAACAGTTACAGAATCCCAACTATTTTCCATGATCAAAATAATTCTTGAGCCAGTTTTCAAGACTTGTTTTGTGTATAATCCACACTAAAAAACTACTCACATAAAATCCCATAGCTAAAGTACTCAAACATAGTGCTTTGCTCTCCCAGATGCTTGGGTGATGAAAAACGCAAGTTGGACCACATAAGCAAAAGCTTCAGCAACACCAACTAAGAAATACCGAGGAATTAACCAAGAACCACTCAATCTCTTATTATTTTTTGACAAAATATTCAACTTACTTTCTCAGATTTGTGTTGTGAGTGTTAAAAAAACATGTTTTCGAATATCCGGAAAATTGATCAGAATCTATTTAAAAGTTGGGTTGTATGAAATGTATGTTTTGAAACTTAAAAAAATGTTTTTCAAAAATTATAGATTTCTGAATATTTGTACACATAAAACTGTTATCCAAAATTTTAGATATCTGAATTAAAAAAACTTAGCTAAAATAATGGGTATAACATAAAACTGTCATCGCAATATTCGTATATCCAAATTTGGGATATAACTAGTAACTAACAATTCCTTTAAATAATTTAAATGAACAACAAAAATTATTGTCAACAATGTCTCATTTTATATTTTCGATTTAGGCCACAAAAAACTATGAGACGACTCTGATACTATCATAAACGTATTTACTTCTGTGAAAAATATTTATCATCAAACCACTTGACACTCAGAGTCACAATCTCAATTTCACAGCCATTACTAGTTCCACTACAAAGCTGCGGTTTATACTAATGTCTCAACTCCCAAAATCATAAAAACTAAAAAGTCAAAAATCCTAACCATTTTTCGTGATCAAAATCATTCTTGATCCAGTTTACATGAGTTGTTTTGTTTATAATCCACACTAAAAAACTACTCACATAAAATCTCATAGCTAAATTGCTCAAACGTATTGCTTTGCTCATAGATTTCATCCTCTCAGATGCTTGGGTGATGAAAAACACAAGCTGACCCTCAGAAGCAAAAGCTTAGCAACACCAACAAAGAAATACCGACGAATTAACCAAAAACCACTCAATCTAGTATCTTGATCCTGACTCATTTCCAACCTATTCTTCTCACATATAGCAGTTGTTGCTACCATTCCCGCCACTGCAGGGATAAGCCCAATTCTAATTCTTTGAAGACACATGAGTCCCTTTGGATCACGTGTGATTTTTATAGCTATAGGGACAACAACCCTTTCGTTTAGAGAGGTAAATAAGAGTATAGATATGTAAAAGAACACGGCAAACGAGCATGCATGTATTTCAAAGCTACCAACTTTTCGGTTCATGATGGCTGCTTGCGTGATGCAGAAAGTAGTCATTTGAGAGTGAACTGTTACATGTTGTCCATATAGGGATGAGCTTTATCACTATTTTTACTTCCTCAACTTGAGTTACTATTGAAACTGGCGAGAGGTTGCTTCTATCTTCATTTGCAGCCTTGCATCCAGTCACTATCACTGCCTTGTCAAGGAACCTAGAAGTATCACATAACCAAATACCAGTAATAACGTTAATAGGGGAGAGAAAAAAATGGAAAACAATTGCTAAAACCAAAAAAGCCGCACCAAAAAACCAAACAAATTATAAAACCAATGGTGTGGTTTTGGTTTTAAAAAAACCAAAAGTTTTGGTTTTATGTGAAAACCCAAACCAAAAAAACCAAACCGCCCCATATTAATATTCATAAAACTAATAGAAAATATATGCATTTTAGTTTTGATGTAATCACCAAAGTCGAAAAACTAAGAGACACATGTATTAGATATTCGTAAAAGATGTTTATAGCTAACACTAAAATAAATTCATAAAGTTATTATTTTTATTTCATAGCACATTCCATCTTTATATACATCTTATGTAATCTTATTATTTTTCTACAAAATATTCAACTTACTTTCTCGGATCTGTGTTGTGGGTGTTAAAAAAACATGTATTCGGATATCCGGAAAATTGATCAGATGCTATTTAAAAGTTGGGTTTTATGAAATGTCTCTTTTGAAACTCATAAAAATGTTTTTCAAAAATTATAGATTTCTGAATATTTGTACACATAAAACTGTAATCTGAAATTTCTAAATTTCTGAAATTAAAAAAAAAACTTAGCTAAAATAATGAGTCTAGCATAAAACTATCGTCGCGATTTTCGGATATCCAAATTTGGGATATAACTAGTAACTAACAATTCCTTTAAATAATTTATATGAACAACAAAAAATAATATAAAAAATGTCTCAATTTTTATTTTCGCTTTAGGCCTCAAAAACCTATTAGACGACTCTGATGCTATCATAATCGTACTTACTTCTGTGAAAAATATTTATCATCAAACCACTTGACACTCTGAGTCACAATCTCTATTTCACAGCCATTACTAGTTCCACTACAACGCTGCGGTTTATACTAGTGTCTCTATGACAAAATCAAAAAACTAAAAAGTTAAATAGTTCCAAAATCCCAACCATTTTCCGTGATAAAAATCATTCTTGAGCCAGTTTTCATGAGTTGTTTCATTTATATTACACACTAAAAAACTACTCACATAAAATCCCATAGCTAAAGTACTCAAACATAGTGCTTTGCTCATAGATTTCATCCTCTTAGGTGCTTGGTGATGAAAAACACAAGATGGCCCACATAAGCAAAAGCTTCCGAAACACTAACTAAGAAATACCGAGGAATTAACCAAAAACCACTCAATCTAGTATCTTGATCCCGACTCGTTTCCAGCCTATTTTTCTCACATATAGCAGTTGCTGCTACCATTCCCGCCACTGCGAGGATAAGCCCAATTCCAATTCTTTGAAGACACTTGCGTCCCTTTGGATCACGTGTGATTTTTATAGCTATAGGGACAACAACCCTTTCGTTTAGAGAGGTAAATAGGAGTATATATATGTAAAAGAAGACGGCAAACGAGCATGCATGTATTTCAAAGCTACCAACTTTTCGGTTCATGATGGTTGCTTGCGTGATGCAGAAAGTAGTCATTTGAGAGTGAACTGTTACCTGTTGTCCATATAGGGATGAGCTTTATCACCATTTTTACTTCCTCGACTTGAGTTACAGTTGAAGCTGCTGAGAGGTTGCTTCTATCTTCATTTGTAGCCTTGCATTCAGTCATTATCACTGCCTTGTCATGGCACCTAGAAGTATCACATAACCAAATACTAGTAATAACGCTAATAGGGGAGAGAAAAAAATACAAAACAAATGCTAAACCAAAAAAGCCGCACTAAAAAACCAAACCAAATATAAAACCGATGGTGCGGTTTTGGTTTTAAAAAACCAAAAGTTTTGGTTTTATGTGAAAACCCAAACCGAAAAAACCAAACCGCCCCATATTAATATTCATAAAACAAATAGAAAATATATGCATTTTAGTTTTGATGTAATCACCAAAGTCGAAAAAATAAGAGACACATCTGTTAGATATTCGTAAAAGATGTTTATAGCTAACACTACAATAAATTCAAAAATGTTATTATTTTTATTTCATAGCACATTCCATCTTTATATACATCTTATGTAATCTTATTATTTTTCGACAAAATATTCAACTTACTTTCTCAGATTTGTGTTGTGGGTGTTAAAAAACATGTATTCGAATATCTTGAAAATTGATCAGAATCTATTTAAAAGTTGGATTTTTTTGAAATGTCAGTTTTGAAACTCATAAAAATATTTTTTAAAAATTATAGATTTATGAATATTTGTACACATAAAACTGTAATCCGAAATTTCGGATATATGAAATTAAAAAAACTTAACTAAAATAATGGGTCTAACATAAAACTGTCATCGCAATTTTTAGATATCCAAATTTGGGATGTAACTAGTAACTACCAATTCCTTTAAATAATTTAAATGAACAACAAAAAATTATTGTCAAAAATGTCTCATTTTATATATTCGCTTTAGGCTACAAAAAACTATGACACGACTCTGATACTATCATAATCGTATTTACTTCTGTGAAAATATTTATCATCAAACCACTTGACACTATGAGTCGTAATCTCTATTTCACAGCCATTACTAGTTCCACTACAACGCTGCGGTTTATACTCGTGTCTCAATGCCAAAATCAAAAAAACTAAAAAGTTAAACAGTTTGAGAATCTTAACCATTTTCCATGATCAAAATCATTCTTGAGTTAGTTTTCACGAGTTGTTTGTTTATAATCCACACTAAAAAAACTACTCACATTAAATTCCATAGCTAAAGTACTCAAACATAGTGCTTTGCTCATAGATTTCTTCCTCTCAGGTGCTTGGGTGATGAAAAATACAAGCTGGTCCACATAAGCAAAAGCTTCAGCAACACCAACTAAGAAATACCGAGGAATTAACCAAAAACCACTCAATCTAGTATCTTGATCCCGACTCATTTCCAGCCTATCCTTCTCACATATAGCAGTTGCTGCTACCATTCCCGCCAGTGCGAGGATAAGCCCAATTCCAATTCTTTGAAGACACCTGAGTCCCTTTGGATCACGTGTGATTTTTATAGCAAGAGGGACAACAACCCTTTCATTTAGAGAGGTGAATAGGAGTACAGATATGTATAAGAAGACGACAAACGAGCATGCAGGTATTTCAAAGCTACCAAGTTTTCAGTTCATGATGGTTGCTTGCGTGATGCTAAAAGTAGTCATTTGAGAGTGAATTGTTACCTGTTGCCATATAGGGATGCGATTCATCACAATTTTTAGTTCCTCGACTTGAGTTATAGTTGAAACTGGCGAGAGGTTGCTTCTATCTTCATTTGTAGCCTTGTGTTCAATCACTATCACTGCCTTGTCAAGGCACCTAGAAGTATCACATAACCAAACATCAGTAATAACGCTAATAGGGGAGAGAAAACAAACTCAAAAACAAATGCTAAAACCAAAAAAGCCGCACCAAAAAACCAAACCAATTTTAAAACCGATGGTGCGCTTTTGGTTTTAAAAAAACCAAAAGTTTTGGTTTTATGTGAAAACCCAAACCGAAAAAACCAAACCGCCCCATATTAATATTAATATTCCTAAAACTAATAGAAAATATATTCATTTTAGTTTTGATGTAATCACCAAAGTCGAAAAACTAAGATACACATGTATTAGATATTCGTAAAAGATGTTTGTAGCTAACACTACAATAAATTTTTAAAGTTATTTTTTTATTTCATAGCATATTCCATCTTTATATACATGTTATGTAAACTTATTATTTTTTGACACAATATTCAACTTACTTTCTCCGATTTGTGTTGTGGGTGTTAAAAAAGAACGTGTATTCGAATATCCAAAAAATTGATCAAAATATATTTAAAAGTTGGGTTTTATGAAATGTCAGTTTTGAAATTCATAAAAATATTTTTCCAAAATTATATATTTCTGAATATTTTTACACATAAAACAGTTATTCGAAATTTTGGAAATCTGAATTAAAAAAACTTACCTAAAATAATGGGTCTAACATAAAACTGTCATTGCAATTTTCGGATATCTAAATTTGGGATATAACTAGTAACTAAAAATTCCTTTAAATCATTTGAATGAACAACAACAAATTATTGTCAAAAAATGTTTTATTTTATATTTTCGCTTTAGGCACAAAAAACTATGAGACGACTCTGATACTATCATAATCGTATTTACTTTTGTGAAAAATATTTATCATCAAACCACTTGACACTCTGAGTCACAATCTCTAGTTTACATCCATTACTAGTTCCACTACAACGTTGCGGTTTATACTAGTGTCTCAATGCCAAAATAAACAAAACTAAAAAGTTAAACAATTCCAGAATCCCAACCATTTTCCATGATCAAAATCATTCTTGAGCAAGTTTTCATGAGTTGTTTTGTTTATAATCCACACTAAAAAATTACACACATAAAATCCCATGGCTAAAGTACTCAAACATAGTGCTTTGCTCATAGATTTCATCCTCTCAGGTGCTTAGGTGATGAAAACACAAACTGGCCCACATAAGTAAAAGCTTCACCAACACCAACTGAGAAATACCGAGGAATTAACCAAAAACCATTCAATCTAGTATCTTGATCCCGACTCATTTCTAGCCTTTTCTTCTCAAATATAGTAGTTGTTGCTACAATTCCCGCTACTGTGAGGATAGGCCAAATTCCAATTCTTTGAAGACACCTGAGTCCCTTTGGATCACATGTGATTTTTATAGCAATAGGGACAACAACCCTTTCGTTTAAAGAGGTAAATAGGAGTATAGATATGTATAAGAAGACGACAAATGAGCATGTAGGTATTTCAAAGCTACCAAGTTTTTGGTTCATGATGGTTGCTTGCGTGATGCTGAAAGTAGTCATTTGAGAGTGAACTATTACCTGTTGACCATATACGGATGAGGTTTATTACTATTTTTACATCATCGACTTGAGTTACATTTGAAATTGGCGAGAGGTTGCTTATATATTCATTAGTAGCCTTGCATTCAGTCACTATCATTGCCTTGTCAAGGCACCTAGAAGTATCACATAACCAAATATTAGTAATAACGCTAATAGGGGAGAGAAAAAAAACTAGAAAACAAATGCTAAAACCAAAAAGCCGCACCATAAAACCGAACCAATTATAAAACCGATGGTGCGGTTTTGGTTTTATGTGAAAACCCAAACCGAAAATACCAAACCGCCTCATATTATTATTCATAAAACTAATAGAAAATATATGCATTTTAGTTTTGATGTAATCACCAAAGTTAAAAAAACTAAGAGACACATGTATTAGATATTCGTAAAAGATGTTTATAGCTAACACTACAAAAATTCATAAAGTTACTTTTTTTATTTCATAGCACATTCTATCTTTATATACATGTTATGTAATCTTATTATTTTTTGACAAAACATTCAAATTACTTTCTTCGATTTGTTTTGTGGGTTTTAAAAAAGAACATGTAGTTGGATATCCGAAAAATTGATCATAATCTATTTAAAAGTTGGATTTTACGAAATGTGAGTTTTGAAACTCAAAAAATGTTTTTCAAAAATTATAGATTTCTGAATATTTGTACACGTAAAACTGTTATCCGAAATTTGGATATCTGAATTAAAAAACTTAGCTAAAATAATGAGTCTAGCACAAAACTATCGTCGCAATTTTCGGATATCCAAATTTGGGATATAACTAGTAACTAACAATTCCGTTAAATAATTTAAATGAACAACAACAAATTATTGTAAAAAATGTTATATTTTCGCTATATGCCTCAAAAAATATAAGACGACTCGGATACTATCATAATCGTATTTACTTTCGTGAAAAATATTTATCATCAAACCACCTGACACTCTGAGTCGCAAATCTCTCTTTCACAGCCATTACTAGTTCCACTACAACGCTACGGTTTATACTAGTGTCTCAATGAGTTGTTTTGTTTATAATCCAGAATCCCAACCATTTTCCAGAATACTAAAAAGGTTAAACAATTCCAGAATCCCAACCATTTTCCGTGATCAAAATCATTCTTGAGCCAGTTTTCATGAGTTGTTTTGTTTATAATCCACACTAAAAAACTACTCACATAAAATCCTATAGCTAAACTACTCAAACATAGTGCTTTGCTCATAGATTACATCCTCTCAGGTGCTTGGATGATGAAAAACACAAGTTGGCCGACATAAGCAAAAGCTTTAGCAACACCAACTAAGAAATACCGAGGAATTAACCAAAAACCACTCAATCTAGTATCTTGATCCCGATTCATTTCCAACCTATTCTTCTCACATATAGTAGTTTCTGCTACGACTCCTGCCACTGCGAGGATAAGCCTAATTCCAATTCCTTGAAGACACATGAGTCCTTTTGGATCACGTGTGATTTTTATAGCAATCGGGACAACGTCCCTTTTGTTTAGAGAGGCAAATAGGAGTATAGATATGTATAAGAAGACTGAAAACGAGGTTGCAAGTATTTCAAAGCTACCAAGTTTTTGGTTCATGATGGTTGCTTGCGCAATGCTGAAAGTAGTCATTTAAGAGTGAACTGTTACCTGTTGACCATATAAGGTGATGCGTAATTTCTTTTAAATATTTATTTACCAAGTTTTAAATTTATAAGACTCGTTTCACCTTACAAACGCACTAACAGGCAGAGAACCCGATCGTGAGTAATGTAGTTATAGTAAATCTGAGGTCGTCCCAAGAGGTAAAGGGCAGAAGTAAATCTGAGTTTAAAGTGTCATGTTTTAAAGCTGTTTTGAAGATTAAGTTGTAAGAAAATAAATTAGAGGAATTAAAGTGGTTTAATTAATCAAAGAAATTGATATAGTGGAAAACTACTAAGAAGACGAACCAATTTAACATAATAATTATCCACGGTTGAATTATCTTGATCTCAAGTGCAATGTTTAATTCTTTTTTAATAGTGGTTTCTAAAGTCGATAGACTTGAATGTGCATATTTAGTCTATCCTATACTCCTTGCGATTCCGAATCAGTCCCAAATCATCTGGGAGGTAGGTTATCCAGGTTGCAGTGATTAATCCCAAATATTCCCAAAACATATCTTATAATCTATAAAGATTATTAACCCTCTCTGAGAGAGTTCCTGTGCTTTTTAAGTATATAAAGTGATAAGTGCGGTGACCGGTTAGTTCCTACACCAGGTAAGGAGTTAGTGATCCTCCCTAGTACCCATTGGATCCCATATTGACTAGATAATCTAATAATGGGGCAAGCCAGGTCCAAACCACCCATACTATCAAAGCCTAGGGTTACACGATAGTCAAGGAATATCTAACGAAACAATAGTCAGACAAAGAGATCAAAAATAATTAACCAATGAATAATTAATAAATTAAATGACAAGAGTAAAATTAAACATAATAAATATCAAGCATCAACAAATTAAGCCGAGACCAGATAAATTATTAAAAATAATTAATTGAAATCAAACTATAATTGTTGAGGAATCATGTACAAATCATGCTGAAATAATGCTCTCGATCTTCTAGTTGGATCCCGTGGGATCTTCCTTATTACTCCCAGGTGGAATTCTTTTGAAGGTTGGAAAGCCTTTGTCCGCCTCTCCAATCTTGGCTATAGATGAAGGATGTTGGAAATAGCTTGAATGATGCCTTTATTAAAGGTATCAACATGATACGAGCGAGGCCCAGCCAATAAAGGTTTTACAACAAAAAAAAAACAAAATTACAAAAAACCGTAACCTTCTTACATGGCATTCCATATTTAAGCAGTTGTTACGGCGTAACCAGATATGGTGTTACACCGTAACCTTCAAATAATGTCCATAAGTACATGATCTTCATTCCATATTTATGGATCTTCATGAGGTGTTACGTGCCGAAAACTCAAACTAATTTAAGATTTCCTTCTAAATATAATGGTTACGGGCGTAACTAGATATGTTGTTACCCCGTAACATCGTCCAAGATCTTCGTGACCTTTGCTTAATTTATGTTACGGGTAACCATTTTTGGTGTTACACCGGTAACATTCTTTAGAATTGACACACTTCAAAAGTTCCTTTTTCCTTTGTTACTTTATCACTTCATTTTTTTTTTTTCTTCCCCCTTACTTTTGCATTCAACTGAAACTACAAAATGATAAAAAATATCCCTCGTTTTTCCGAGTATTATGATAACATTTTGCAGGTAATATAAGGGGTATTTTGGCCATCAAAAAGTATTAAATATTTTGATTTATCAAATATCCCCCCTACTTGACTTCTGTTTTCCCCATCAAGTAGAACCAGTTCAAAAAAATTTTATATAAAAAGATTTCCTCGAGAAATAAAACTTCAAGAAATGAATTTATTATAGACTCTTAAGCTAGAAAAACATCAAAGCCCGAGCACCTCAAGAAAACGGTATAAGAAGTCACCACAGCTCTCCACAAGTCCTAAGTGTTTTCCTTTTCCGGGGTGATCGCTTCAATTGCACCATCATAGCCCACCCATGTATTCTAATCATAAGCTTGAGAATACACAAATCTGCAAACCAAGTTAAAATAGTTCATAATAATCTCAAATGCAACAAGGGTATAAAAAATGGTTTTAAAATAAAAAAGGGTGATAAAGGGTTAGGATAGACCTGATACACATTTAATGGTTATTTAATAAAAAACAAACAATAGCCAAAAATAATCTAAAGTGTCATAGCTACTACCTGTCCATTACCATGGGTCCAAGAGTTAAAGTAAGAGAAGGGGTGTCCAAAAATCAAATCTTACATAATGGGCTACTAGCTCCATTCCTTCTGAGTATTAAGATGATCTTGGTGAATAATGGGCTACTTTAGCTCCACTTTAAACGAGAATAACTTGTTGCAATAATGGGCTACTAGCTCTAATTTTTTTACTTTTTTTTATTTTCACCATCTTTAAACATTTTTAGCACATGGGTTGAGCTTATTGATTCACCCTCTTTTCTTCATTTTCCCCCGCCTCTTTCATATATGCCAATGGTTAACAGGATTTTATTATATATCTTAATTATTGCCCTATACGCAACATTCGAAAATATACCACATCCCTCCTATTTGAGATTAAACAATGTCAAAAGTGGTGATATAAAGGGGGTCATTATAGATCATAACGATAGGGTCTGTTCACGAATCAATATAATTCTCGTTCCCATTCCCCGCCTAACCATGGATTTCAAGTAGCCAAAGATTACAACACAATAAGAAAAAATAAATGACATACAAGGCTTTGGAACTTTTGCGCAAATGTTCCTCCATCGTAGTTGTTGTTTTTTATTTAATCCTTGAAACTTCATGTCATTTATGCAACTTCCGTCCCTGGATGAGTCATACTTTACGGCGTAACCTAATATATGGTTACACCGTAACATTCCTGACGCGGCTTTCCCCCATTAAGAGATAATTTTGGTTACGGCGTAGTTAATAATCACGTTGCGCCGTAACCATTAGTCAGCAACAATATATTTTCCATAAATAATAGATTATGGTGTAACTATATGAGACGTTACGCCGTAAAGCCTCGTTAGTACGGAATCTTCATATTTAATAAATAATCACGGCTTTGATTTCTTTCCTCGAATGTAGTTACGGCATAACCAGTTGTATTGTTACGCCGTAATGCTATTTTATTCATGATCTTCTTTCCATAGTAATGGTTACGATGTAACCAATAATTGATTACGCCATAATCGTTGCTTGAGTGACGTAATTTGCATGAGATGTGTTACGACGTAACCTTAAAAGGGTTTACGCCGTAATGTCTTGTAAATATTTACATTTTACGTCCTTTTCCTTTGATAAATGATAATTACCTGTATTTTACCTGAAAATAATAGAAAATATCTTGTATTTATATGTTAGTGACATAAATGTAAGTAATTTAGGGGATAAAATGATACTAAAAAGTATTAAATATTTGATGTTATCAAATATCCTCCCACTTGACTTCTACTTACCCTCAAGTAGAACCTTTTAAATAATTCTCAAAAAGATACCTCCTTAGGTTTTTAAAGAAGATATGAATTTAAAAATCATTTATGCTAGAAAATTCTAAACCGAGCACCTCACGAAAGGAAAAACAAATCACACTCATACTCTTACTAATCTATGTGTTTCATTTTTGGTGATCACTCAACTGCTCAGTCATAGCATGTATTCTATCATAGGCTTGGAAAGTACACAAGTCTTCACCAACTAGAATTAAGGTCAAAACAGTCTCAATGGCAACATGGGTGACATTGGGTGATAAAGGGTCAGGATAGACACGGGATACACATTTAATGGTTGTTAAGATAAAAACACGAAACAAATAGTCTAAAGTAATCTAATGTTGTCATAACTAGCTACCGTCCATCCATAGGTCCAAGAGTCTAAGTCCGAAAATCTGATCTTCAATAATGGGCTACTAGCTCAATTCTTTATAATTATTGAGATGACTTTGTGTAATAATGGGCTACTAGCTCCATTCTTGATAATTATTGAGATGTCTTGGTGCAATAATGGGCTACTAGCTCCATTTTTATATATATATTTATTTTGCACCAGCTTTACATTTTTAGCACATGGGTGGCTTTTTGTTGCACCCTCTTTTCTTCATTTTCTTTACGATAAATATGCAAATGTTACATGAGGTTATATCTTTAATTATTTCCCCTGCAGCATCTGATATTATACACACATCTCCCCACTTGAGATAAACAACGTCGAAAGTGGTAATATATGGGGGGTCTTTATAGATCATAACCGATTGGTCTTCCACGAATGCATATAATTTTCGTTCCCATTCCCCCGAACCATAGACTTAAGTAGCCAAAATTTTCAACACTAAGAAAATAAAGACTACATGGTAGGCCAAGGTGAAATGGTGTAACGATACATATAACATTGGGCGAAAACATAGATTGGCTCAACAAGGGTGATCTAGGGGTATCTTGCACTAATAATGAGTGCAACAAAAGGGTTTATCACGGGAGGTCGACAAGTAAGTGTAACAAGCCGATAAACACACACATATAGGCTATTTGGGTGATTTCTTAAGTGTCGCCTTCTTGAACTATCTATTCCAACTAACCAATTAGGTCTTGACAAGATGTACAAGCCAAGTTCTAAAGTCTACAATACTATCGGCACACTCATATTTTCAGTGGATTTTTGTAATATGGATGAAAAGCTTAAACCTCACTAATAGAAATATAGGGTAAATGTGCATTCGGCAAAGATTAATTCTAGTTTATTAGAAAAAACATGTCAAAAATTTTAAAATTGGTACAATTTTTCAAAGAAACTAGAAAATCAAAGGCAAGAATAGGTCAAGTGATAATTCTACTTCTATCCCCCCACTTGATTTGTATAATGTCCCTATTGTACATTTACGGAAATGAAATTATGAAATAAGAGTAGAATTAGAACGGAAGACTCCCATGGATTCGCTCGGTATAATGAAGAGACAGCATGCTCTAAGCCATGCTCCGAGTCTTCTTCTTCGAGCAACATCCATCATCACAGGAAACTTTACCTACCACTTGTATACATCCAACTAGTCCGGTTTATGATGCTTATTCGCAGCTTGTTAAGTATCCAAGCATCATCACATGTGCATAACCTGTATGGCTGCAAGAAAGTGTAATACCAAAAGCATAAATCCTAATAAAAGCATAGTAGCATGAAATGTATAAGATGATAATACAAGAAATACAATCCTAACTCACTTTCGTAGGAATCACAGTTACATTTAGCGTATGTAACAAGCCTTTTAAACCACTTGGTGGCCCAAGTGGACGAGTGAAGTCTCGTGAGAGTTTCCAGAGAACGTACCCACAAAGTTCATTTACCAATATACACGGTTTAGAAATGTTTCAAACAATTTAATGATTTGTAGAGAGTGATTACGGCGTAACCATGGACAGGGTTACGCCGTAATTATGTAATGACCATTTTGAAAATTTTGGATTAAGTTTAGTTACGACGTAATCATGGAAAAGATTATGCCGTAAGCCCAATGATTACGGCGTAACTGTGTTGGTTATGCCGTAATTGCTGCAACAGTAGATACATTACCACATAATTACGAGTCGAGGTGACCTCGAATTTTGTCTCCTCGCTGTTATACCCCTGAAAAACCAAGTAAGGAACATACAAACCAACTAATATGCAAAAATTGAAATGAAAAAAGACAAAACATAAATTAAAAGATAGGCATGGGGTGCCTCTCATGAAGCGCTTATTTTTGTTTGAGTCTCTAGCTTGACTCCACTCTTATTTACTAGGTAACCGGGTGTCCATCCCCTCACTTGAGATCAAGTGTGGGTGGAAGTAGCAATAGACACCCTTAGGGTGTAAGTAAACTACAAGATAGGGAAATGATGAATAGAAAGCATACCTTCCAGGAGATATAATGTCCCTATCTACCTTACATGGTTTAGATGTTTTAATCACTCCATATAAAGGATTCATTAGTTGAGTATGAATGAAAGGCTCGACATTAATGATAACTGAATGCACCTGAATTTCCGTAAAATTTGATTGAGGTCTCAAAGCTAGAAGTCTTTCAAGCTCTTCTAGATCCTTAGTAGGATTAAAATCAGCCTCCTCGTCAATCGTGGCTACATTCAAGATCTCATCACCGAATTCTTATAAAAGTTCATCCAAAATTGATTTAGTAGCCGGTGCTACATAATCATCATTAGATGGTGTGGTGTGAATGGGTTCTGGGATTAAGGGTTGTACTATTTTGTCTATTTCATCAATGACTTTAAAAAATTTCCTAATTCGTTCTACGTCTTCGAACGTAATATCCCACATATCAAAAGTATCCCCATCATCACCATCTTCCTCCTGGTCCTCCTCTGAATCATCATCATGTTCCCAAATACTATCCTGAACTATATCATGCCCCATTCGCTTTATGTTTTTGGCTCCTGTTCTAAATAAGTCATCCAAGATTTTATCAAAGTCGAAATCCTTCTTACTAGTGTTAGGTGTGTGTTGTGGTTGAGCGAAAAATTAGGGTATGAAACCATAGGAGTGATTACTGAGTGGATTCATTCCTATGCCTTGTTTAGCAATGTATAGATTATATTCGGCGATAGTCATGGTTTCTAAGTCAACATCGTTGCTTACCTTGGTAGATACTAAATAATTCTTAGGATACGGTTGAACAGGTAGGGTAGGTAAGTAATGAGAATACGGATAGTAAAAAGTATTACTCTTATTCCGGTGAAAAGAGTTAAAATCCGTCTCATCATAATGTATTGGACTTCTTCTGGATCGAACATCATCCCATAATCTCCTTCCTTTCACAGCATCATACTCAAGGTACTCGCATATCGTCATGTTCTCATTGTCAGGCTCCATTTCCATGTTTCCTGAAAATCAAACAAGAGATAACAGTAGATTGTGCTATTACAAGGAAACAAATACTAAAATAAAATATATACAAAACTCAAATTTAAAACCTAATTAGCTCCCCGGCAGCGGCGTCAAAAACTTGATGCGTAATTTCTTTTAAATATTTATTTACCAAGTTTTAAATTTATAAAACTCGTTTCACCTTACAAACGCACTAACGGGCAGAGAACCCGATCGTGAGTAGTGTAGTTATGGTAAATCCGAGGTCGTCCCAAGAGCTAAAAGGCGGAAGTAAATCTGAGTTTAAAGTGTCACGTTTTTAAAGTTGTTTTGAAGATTAAGTTGTAAGAAAATAAATGAGAGGAATTAAAGTGGTTTAATTAATCAAAGGAATTGGTATAGTGGAAAACTACTAAGAAGACGAACCAATTTAACTTAATAATTATCCAAGGTTGAATTATCTGGATCTCAAGTGCAATGTCTAATTCTTGTTTAATAGTGGTTTATAAAGTCGATAGACTTGAATGTGCATATTTAGTCTATCCTATACTCTCTGCGATTCCGAATAAGTCCCAAATCATCTGGGATGTAGGTTATCCAGGTTGCAGTGATTAATCCTAACTATTCCCAAAAACATATCTTATAATCTATAAAGATTATTAACCCTCTCTGAGAGAGTTCCTGTGCTTTTTAAGTATATAAAGTGATAAGTGTGGTGACCGGTTAGTTCCTACACCAGGTAAGGAGTTAGTGATCCTCCCTAATACTTATTGGATCCCATATTGACTAGATAATCTAATAATGGGGCAAGCCAGGTCCAAACCACTCATACTACCAAAGCTCAGGGTTACACGATAGTCAAGGAATATCTAACGAAACAATAGTCAGACAAAGAGATCAAAAATAATTAACCAAAGAATAATTAATAAATTAAATGACAAGAGTAAAATTAAACATAATAAATATCAAGCATTAACAAATTAAGCCGAGACCAAATAAATTATTAAAAATAATTAATTGAAATCAAAATGTAATTATTGAGGAATCATGTACAAATCATGTTGAAATAATGCTCCCGGTCTTCTAGTTGGATCCCGTGGCGAATACCCGAATCAAGCAGGCAGGCTACCTGCTTATTCTTTTTCCCTTTTTCTTTGCGTTCACCAAGAGAAAGAAAGAGACAGATTAATGAATTGAATTCATGCCAAGATATGTTCCACGATATGTATATATATACTATATTCTAACTTTGGAACTTTTGCGCAAATGATCCTCCATCATAGTTGTTGTTTTTTTATTTAATCCTTGAAACTTCATGTCATTTATGCAACTTCAGTCCCTGGATGAGTCATACTTTACGGCGTAACCTAATATATGGTTACGCCGTAACATTCCTGACGCGGCTTTCCCCCATTAAGAGATAATTTTGGTTATGACGTAATTAATAATCACGTTGCGCCGTAACCATTAGTCAGCAACAATATATTTACCATAAATAATAGATTACGGCGTAACTATATGAGACGTTACATCGTAAAGCCTCGTCAGCACCGAATCTTCATATTTAATAAATAATCACGGCTTTGATTTCTTTCCTCGAATGTAGTTACGGCATAACCAGTTGTATTGTTACGCCGTAATGCTATTTTAGTCATGATCTTCTTTACATAGTAATGGTTATGATGTAACCAATAATTGATTACGCCGTAATCGTTGATTGAGTGACGTAATTTGCATGAGATGTGTTACGGCGTAACCTAAAAAAGGTTTACGCCGTAATGTCTTGTAAATATTTATATTTTACGTCCTTTTCCTTTGATAAATGATAATTACCTGCATTTTACCTGAAAATAACAAAATAATAAAAAATATTTTGTTTTCATATGTTAGTGACATAAATGCAAGTAATTCAGGGGATAAAATGATACTAAAAAGTATTAAATATTTGATGTTATCATAGGGATGAGCTTTATCACCATTTTTACTTCCTCGACTTGAGTTATAGTTGAAACTGGCGAGAGGTTGCTTCTGTCTTCATTTGTAGCCTTGCATTCAGTCGCTATCACTGCCTTGTCAAGGCACCTAGAAGTATCACATAACCAAATATCAGTAATAATGCTAATAGGGGAGAGAAAAAATGTGGAAAACAAATGCTAAAACAAAAAAAAACGCACCAAAAAACCAAACCAATTATAAAACCGATGGTGCGGATTTGGTTTTAAAAAAACCGAAAGTTTGGGTTTTATGTGAAAACCCAAACCGAAAAAACCAAACCGCCTCATATTAATATTCATAAAACTAATAGAAAATATATGCATTTTAGTTTTGATGTAATGACCAAAGTCGAAAAACTAAGAGACATATGTATTAGATATTCGTAAAAGATGTTTATAGCTAACACTACAATAAATTTATAAAGTTATTTTTTTTATTTCATAGCACATTCCATCTTTATATACATGTTATGTAATCTTATTATTTTTCGACAAAATATTCAACTTACTTTCTCGAATTTGTGTTGTGGGTGTTAAAAAAGAACATGTATTCGCATATCCCGAAAATTGATCAGAATCTATTTAAAAGTTGGGTTTTATGAAATGTTAGTTTTGAAACTCATAATTTTTTTTTCAAAAATCATAGATTTCTAAATATTTGTACACATAAAACTATTATCCGAAATTTCGGATATCTGAATTAAAAAAACTTAGCTAAAATAATGTGTCTAACATAAAACCGTCATCGCAAGTTTTGGATATCCAAATTTGGGATATAACTAGTAACTAACAATTCTTTTAAATAATTTAAATGAACAACAACAAATTATTGTCAAAAAAGTCTCATTTTATATTTTCGCTTTAAGACACAAAAAACTATGAGACGACTCTGATACTATCATAATTGTATTTAATTATGTGAAAAATATTTATCATCAAACCACTTGACACTCTGAGTCGCATTCCAGTGTCCCAACCAAGCGTTCGATTAGTGAATTATACGCTGCGGTCGATTAATGAATTATAGAATAAGATGTCTCTGTCCCGTTTCTCCCTTTCGGCTAATTCAAGCGTTCGACGTTGAATTTCTAGTTTCTCTCTTTTTAGCTGTGCAATTTCTCGAGCCTCGGCCTCCCGGATACTCAAATCCTGATTCTTGAACTCTATATAGGACTGTTGTTGCTCGTCCTTCTTTACCCATTTTTTTGTTTAATGTTGAAGAACTTGTCGGCTACCAAATCAACGAGTGAAGAAGATCCCCCACGAGAGGAACCAGTTGCTTTCTTCTTGGCCTTTGCTCGGTCAAGACCCATTGGTCGGAATTTTTTAGTCTCTTTCACAGCCTCATCCACTTCCTCGTTCAAATTAAGACCACCAGATGCTGACCCCAAAGTGGTTTCAGAAGTCATGGACTTTTTTCGCCCTTGAGTTTTATAAAAATAAGGCATCTCAACGTCTTTCCAACCTGGGTGATCTTTCAAAATGTTGTAACAATTCTCCAATGTAAAGTCACTCTTGTACATCATTTTGTATGCTGCACAAGCTTTATGGTACACATCGAGGTCATTTGTACCACTTTTGTGATTCGCTTCAACATTATTGATGATGGCGCAAAAAGCACCAATTCTAGGGCGAACCCTATTTTTCCATTTGTTTACGATCAAGTCATAACCTCTTGATGAACCAGTTTCTTTTTCAAAGTACGTAATAACAGCATTCCAAAACCCCTTAGTCTTCATAATGTTTCCTTTAATATTATTTTCTGACACATCACACCAAGCTTGGCATAACGTGGTCTCTTTCGCCATTGTCCAATCTTTTGGCAGCTCCTTGGGGTCATCCTTCTTGGCCCTTGCTGCACGTCTCGAGAGCTTCTTAGGTTTGACGGGTGATACCTCTTCGACAAGAGAGTCGTCTTCGTCGTCGTAAACTAGAACCGAACCGTGAGCCGAACCATGCGCTGAACCGTGACCCGAACCATGACCCACATAATAATCTTGGCTATAGTTATAATCTTGACTAAAAATTAACTCCTTAAAATTCATATCAATATTCATAGGATTAATTGGAGAATAAGGTTGATTTGGTTGGGAAGACGTCGATGATTCCATAGTAGGACGATACAACCCGGTTGGTGAGTGGTAAAAAGCATTTTGGTTGTTATACGGAGGATGGAATGGACGATTTTGATCAAACATTTTGTTATGTTGTGGTGGTTGTGGTAATTATGTATTATATTCAAAACCAGGAGATCAAAAAAGGACGGGTGGTGAAACACCGGATAATTGAAAATTCGGATCCGGTGTTAAATGCGAAGCACTTGGTTGAAGTCGGGAATTTGGAGTTTTTGATTTGGGAGTTTTATTCTTACTAAACATGGTGAGTTTTTGAATTAAGAGATGTATTTTGAATTGTTGTTTGAATGTGTGATGAAAATAGTGAAATGAGTGGGTATTTATAGTGTTAAATTATTTAAATTTTAAAAATTAAAAAGTTTTTTTTTTATATTAAATCAAATTTGGGCAGGTTTTTCGTTGCTTTTTCATACACGACCGTTGTCGTGCATGCAAAAAAATTTGAAATAAATCCCCGGCAACCGACACCGCGACCGACCTACCACTATGGCGGCTACCGACAACGACCGACGTCGGTCGACCGAGCCATAGTGGGCAGCCTTAATTGCATAAATCTTAATTATTGGCTGCGTCATTACACTAACACGTTTATTGTACACCCCTAATACCTAATCTTTTATTCCGTAATGCACGAGTGTGAAGTAAATGATGGTGAAATGATTTAAGGAAAAATGAAATTGTTTCTCATTACTTGAAAATGAAATGAAGATACAAACTGCCTTTTATAGAGGCAAAAAGAAAATAATCTAACTAACTTTCAAACTATTTACACTTTAGACCCTACACTATTAATTCTTTACATTTTGCATATTACTCTTTCATGTACACTCCCTTCAAGTTGAGAGTTTCTGAGCAAGAAACTCCCAACTTGTGTAAAAGATTATGATGATGTAAACTTTAGTAAAAATATTAGCTAGTAGTTTTGTAGTATGAATATACTCAGGTCTGATTGCACCTTCCTTGACTTGGTCTCTTACATAGTGGCAGTCAACCTCTATGTGTGTTTAGTTCTATCATGGAAAATTAGATTAGCTACTCTATGTATAACAGCTTGATTATCATAGTGTAGAGTAACAGGATGAAGATCTTTAAGTCTAATATCCTTTAGTAGACTAAGTAACCAGGTCGCTTCATGACATGTAACTGCCATAGCTCTATACTCAGCTTTACCTGAACTTCTAGACACAACACCTTTCTTCTTTGATTTCCATGAGATAGGAGAGTCACCCAAGAGAATACAATAGCCAGTTGTGGATCTCCTTATCATGGGACAACTTGCCCAATCAGAGTCACAGTAAGTAGTTAACTTAACCTTAGAGTGATGTGCCAATAAGATACCTTGACCTGGTGAATTTAAAAGATACCTTAACAAATGTTTTACAGCCTGCATATGAACATAAGTAGGACTCTGCATAAATTGACTTAGGAGCTATATTGTGTAACAGATGTCTGGTCTTGTGATTTTTAAGTAGATTAACTTTTCAATATATCTCCTGTATAACTCTAGATCTTGTAAATGAGTTCCTATTTCTGCTTGCAACTTTAGATTAGGGTCCATGGGAAGTTTGTAAGGCTTATTTGTCATGACACCAACTTCTTGTAACAGTTCTAGTATATACTTCTTTTGAGAAACAAATAAACCATATTCAGACTTGGTTACTTCCAACCCCAATAAATAGTGTAAATCACCAAGATCTTTCATATGGAAAGTAGAACTAAGTTGAATTTTAAACTTCTAAGCTAAAGAACTGTCATTACCAGTAATAACCAAATCATCAACATAGACCAAAACATCTATAAAGGAGTCTCTTTCTTTCTTGGTAAATAGAGAATAATCAGCTTTGGATTGCTTAAACCCAAAGGACATAAGAGCATAAGAGAGCTTAGAAAACCACTGTCTTGATGCTTGTTTAAGGCCATAGAGAGATTTTTTTAAGCCTACATACTTAAGGAGAGTCATTCTTTACATTTTGCACCTTCTCCCCTTTACCAACATAACCCAAAGGCATTTTCATATAGACTTTTTCGAACAGATCTCCATGCAGAAATGCATTATACATCCATTTGAACAATATCCCATCTTTGCATTGCTGCAATAGCCAACAAAGATCTTACAGTCATCATTTTTGCTACAGGAGCAAAAGTATCTTCATAATCCACTCCTTTTCTATGTCTATTGCCTTAAATCACCAACATTGATTTCTTTCTTTCCACTGATCCATGAGCCTTGAGCTTGGTTTTAAACAATGAATGACATCTAATTGCTCTTTTGTTTAGAGGTAAATTAGTGACTTCCCAAGTGTCATTGTCTTCTAAAGCTTTTAATTCACTATCCATGGCTTCACACCATCTTGAATCTTCAATAGCTTCTTTGAAGGTTTTAGGATCACTGTTGCTTTCAAGAGCACTAAGAAAACACTGAAATTTAGATGGTAAAATAGGAGCAGTAACTTGATTTGCTACAGGTTTGATAGATGGAACAACAAAATCTTTAGTCCAATCAGGTGGCTTTGTTTGTCTAGAAGATTTTCTGATTGGAATAGTAGAAGAAGATTCAGGAACATCCTTAGTATTATTGATTACAACCTCCTCACTTGGGATTACATTTGGTAAATCAATAGGAACATTTGTAGGAAGCACAACAGGTTCATCATACAATGCTTTAGAATTTAGCATAAGGACATGCATTGGTTGACAGAAGTGAGAAGCACTTGATTCAGCAAATGGGAAAATATGTTCATGAAACTAAACATCTCTACTCACAAAACAACTGTGAGTGAGTAAATTGTACAATTTATACCCTTTTTGTTGAGCAGGGTATCATAGAAACACACAAGGCACGCCTTTTGGGGCAAACTTATCAGAGATTCTTAAGGGATTTGTAGCAACAACAAAACAGCCAAAAACTTTTAAGTATGAATAATCAGGAACTCTGTTTAACAAAAGTTCATAAGGAGTTTTGTTATGTAGGATTAGAGAGGGAAATATGTTTATAAGATAAGTAGCAGTGGTTATGTAATCACCCCAAAACCTTAAAGGAAGAGTAGCTTGAAATCTCAGGCCTATCCACACAAGTGGTTTGATGCTCTATGCCTTGATCAGCTAGGTAGGAAACACATGGACCTTTAACAAATTCCAAAGCATTATATGAGATAATACATTTAACTTTTGCACTAAACTACATTTCTACAAACTTTAGGAAATATTTTAGTATTGCAAAAGCATCTGATTTATTAATCATCAAATAGGTCCAAGTTGCTCTACTAAAATCATCCACTATTGTTAAAAAATACCTATATTTCCCATTAGTAGGCACCTTATATGGACCCCAAGTATCCATATGAATCAAGTGAAATGCAGTAGAACTATGAGAATCACTCAGAGGAAAAGGAAATCTAGTGAGTTTAGCCATTAGACAAGTAAGACAAGTAGAACCAGCTTCATTCATAGTTAGAACATCATTACACTGAATGTGCTTCATTTTGGAAACTGAAAGATGTCCTAATCTATGATGCCACAAACTAAACATGTTTGTACATACTGGCTTATTGTATATACCTGCTGAACATGAAAATAAACTACTAAACATATGAGAATCTACCATTTCTCTAATCTTCCCATCCACAGAATCCATATGTACATTAAGAAGATGATAAAGTCCGAAAATCTTCTTACCCAGACCCAACACCTTCCTAGTTGTTAAGTCCTGAAGGACACATAAATATGGAAAGAAAATTGCCACACAATTGTTATCCTTGGTCAACTTAGGAACAAATAACGAACTAAATTTAAATGAAGAAACACACAGGACATCCTTAAGCAGTATCCTATTATTCAATTTGACTTGTCCTATCTGTGTGATATCACAAGACTGACCATTTGACAGAGTAATTTTAGGTAGGATTTTAAGGATTTTAGCATTTAGAATAGCCTTAGAATGAGATGTCATATGATCAGAAGCCCCAGTATCTAAAATCCAGTAATACAAAATGCTATTTGTTGAAGCACTAAGACAAAGCATACCTGCAACAAATTCAAGATCATCATATGTGCAATGAGTTCCAGAAGTTCCACTATTCTTCATATCATTCAGCACACTCCTTGTGAGACTCTCAAACTGCTCAGAGGTGAAAGTAAAACTGCTTGCACCAGAAGTGACACTTGTGGTAGTTTTCTTGAAATTCCCAGCATGTGTACCACCCTTTGGCTTAAAGTGATTACTTGCTTTGTTCTGTTTGTACTTGTGATGCCACACAGGGTATCCCACCTTTTCCTAACATTTTTTAGGGGATGCCACTTAAAACCAAAAATACTACACTTCTTTTTTACATCTTGTTTATTAAACAGAGCAGTTGTTTCAATAGAGGGACCATTGATTTGAAACACATCCTTTTGAGACTCTTCTTGTTGTATAACAGCACAAGCATTTTCCATACTTGGAAGGGGATTGATTAATAATAACTGACTCTTTTGTGCACTGTAACATTCATCCAGACCATTCAAGAACTGAAATAACCTCTGCTCTTCTTTTTGTTTCTCCACAACAATCAAGAAGATAGACATTTTAGGGGTTACAGTCACTAGTCTAGGGAGAACAGTCATGGAATCCAATTCCTCCCAAACACATTTCAATCTAGTATATTATTCACTGACAGAATTACCATGTTGTTTAATCTTAAAACATTCTTTACTTAGCTTATACTTTCTTGAACCATTGCTAAGAGAAAATCTAGTTTCTAACTGAGTCCATATTTCACTTGCAATACCAATGAACATTATTAACTTAGCAATAGAATCTGATACATAACTCAAAATCAAACTGATCACCAAATTATTACAACTTTCCCACAATTCAGTATTAACAGCATTCATAGCAGCAGCAGTAGGTGGAACGGGTACATGAGGTGGTCTAAGAACAATACCTTTCACAAACCCTAGCTTACGCTTTATAGACAACCCAATTTTAATAGAATGACTCCAAGATCGATAGTTCTGAGCACCGATAAACTTTTCTTGAATCGGCAATGATCTTGGACCATCAAAAGGATGAATATAAAGAGGATTACTCATATCCATCACAATAAGCAACGAAATTTAACTTTAGCAAATTTTCCCCAAATTTGACCTAATTTCAAAACACAATCAAGATCTTAATTAAACACAAAATGAAGATCTTCAACACAAACGTGATCAATTAATAAGATTACACACAGTTGACATGAATTTTGAAGAAAACAATGAATTACGATGATCAGTGGTGGTTTAACAACGGATTAACGGTGAAATTAGGTAGTTAGAGTCACCATAGCTCTCGTACCATGTGAAGTAAATGATGGTGAAATGATTTAGGGAAAAATGAAATTGTTTCTCATTACTTGAAAATGAAATAAAGATACAAACTGCCTTCTATAGAGGCAAAAAGAAAATAACAGAAATCTAACTAACTTTCAAACTATTTACACTTTAGACCCTACACTATCAATTCTTTACATTTTTCTTATTAATCTTTCCTTTACAACAAGACTTGTACACATATGGCATTAGTTATACACACATCACCTATTCATTCATTGCCGCATTGCAAAACAAGTTAGCATCACGGATTAAATATATCTAATTTCTCATGCAATCGAAAGTCCATCTGAATTTATTTATATTTTGCACAAGACATTGCATATGTTCACATCTTTGATAGGATTATATACTACATATGAACAATAGAACACATTTATCCCCAACTTTTGTGTACTACTGTAATAGGCTTCTTCATTTCCATTAGCGCTTGCATCTTGTCATATATTTATAATCAAACCTATACCATATTCAGAGTCTCAACCTCTTCTTTATAAGTATTACTAGTTACACTACAATGTTGTACTTTATATTGGTACTGTGATGCTATAATCAGAAAAGCCAAAAAGTTAAACACTCCCAGAATCACAAGCATCCAATAGAAGTTGTTTAACTTTCCTTGATCCAAATCATTTTTAAGCCAGTTCCGATGAGGTATTTATTTGTGATCCGCACTAACAAGCTACTTACATATAATCCCAAAGCTGAAGTACTTAAACATAGTCCTATGCTAATGGATTTCATCTTCTTAGGTACTTGCGTAATGAAAAACTCAAGCTGACCTACATAAGCAAAAGCTTCACCTACACCAACCAAGAAAAGTTGAGGAGTTAACCAAAAACCACTTATTTTATATCTTGATCCGAACTTATTTCCCGCATTTTCTTCTTACATATAGCAGCTGCTACCATTCCTGCCACTGAGAAAGCAAGCCCAATTACAATTCTTTGAAGACTACTCAGTCCTTTTGGATTACGTGTGATTTTTCTAGCCATAGGAACCACAACCCTTTCGTTTAAAGAGGTAAATAGGAGAATGGACAAAATTAAGAAGACGGAAAAAGAGCCTGCAGGTATTTCAAAGTGACCAATTCTTCGGTTCATGATGGTTGCTTGCTCGATGGTGAAAGTAAATATTTGAGGGCGAATTATCCAGAAGAGGATGCATGTTGACCATATAGGGATGAGATTTATCACCATTTTTACTTCCTTAACTTGAACTATAGTTGAAACCGACCATAGGTTGCTTCTATCTTCATTTGTATCCTTGCATTCCCCCACTATTGCAGCCTTGTCAAGACACCTAGAAGTATCCAATGATCAGATATTGATAATACTAAATGTGGTACTTTTAACCCATTTGCTTATATAAAAATCTCTTTTGGTTATGTTTTCTCTGTGCGGAAAATTGAGTTGGTCACATCGGGTTGGTAATGGGTCAAACTGGGTTAGATTCATAACAGGTTAGTTTTAGGAATGAATCGAGCAGCTTACTTTCCTTGTGGCTTTGTTGGAACTTTTTTTATCACTTCTATTATTAATTAACTTTAAAAAAATAAGAACAACAAAACCTGTGTTAAAACATATTTTCTTTATCATACCTACACAGTGTCTAATCTTAATGTGTCAAATGAGCAATATTAGAATATTTGGATGAAAGCTAAAAAGAACGTGTCAAGAGACTTACTAAGAGTGTTTAAAAAACAAAGTGTTTAAAAAACAAAGTGTTTCTAATTTGCAGTATGAAAAGATACTGCTATTTTTGTAAACATGTTGATGCTTAATAACATCTCTATGAAGGAATGAAGAGAAAGTATTTTAGGTCAACGTAACTCGACTTGTTATAAACCTTTACCAAATGACTCGACCCACTCAAAGAGGCTTTCGTAAAATATTAGTTGCCTAAGTTTATCTGTGTGTGGGACCCTTGAGGAGTTGAAGCCATTCAAAAAGGTTAGATGCTTAGGGTAGGATAATCTCCTCTTCTTTCATGCCAAAAACATCACTCTCCATATAACAGTTAACGGGCTTCCTTGCGGTTTCTTGTACCGATAAAACTTTGCTCCATATAGAAGCACAACAAGAGCTATGATCATAGTCCCAGCAGATATCCCATATCCCCATTTTCTACCCTCTTTATCATGTATATACACCATCACTGTTGCTGCAAAAAGAGACCCAAGGCTGACATAAAAGAAAAACTTGTTAATGGAGTAGATCATAGCTTTCTCTTCCTTCGGGTCTGACTTGTCAAATTGGTCAGACCCGAATGCCGACACATTTGATTTAATACCACCACCACCAAGTTCCACGGTGTAAAGGGATATGTAAAGCATAACTTGCTGACTTGTGTTGGCTTCTATGCATTTACATGAGTCTTCACAGGGCGGCGGTTTCAAGCAGGGGGTGGCTGTTTCTAGTGTTAATAGTGTCACACCCTGGATCAAAAAATTAGACTTAGAGGTTATTTTTGTTGGATTATGTCTACGTAAAAATAATATATGTCCGGGAATTTATTTAAGCCTACGGGAACGCATGCGTTAATACGTAAAACAATTAATAGTAAATATATTAAATGTAATATATTTAAGTGATAAAGCTTAACGAGCGTTAAATATTAATAAATATTTAATGGGAGTTATATTAGTTGTTGATAGTTAAAAGAAAGACTAATATAAAATTATGGAAAAAAAGAAAGCATGGGAATCATTTATTTTTTCCTTAGCCAATTATTTCCTAATCTCAAGAGGAGATGGAATAACCTAACTTGCAAGCCAAGTTTAGGAGGCTATAAATAGCGGCGTATGTGTTTAGTTTCTAGATAAGCTTGAAAAACTAAATCCCAAAATTCTCTTCTTCTCCCTCCCTTGTGCCGTGCGATCAAACCAAAACAACACCAAGGTTTTTTGGTTTTTTGCTGATCAAAAAAAAAATAAAAGATATAAATAAAGATACCCAAACAACCCTTAAAGGGTTTTTCGTGTTGAATGATTCAAGAGTCGAAGGCATTTGGTGGTTTTATCACTAACCAGTACTAGCATACATTAATTGTTTGCAAAGAACATATTAAGTGTGTTGAAGTAGGATGAGATCTTACTTGTAGATCTTGGGTGTTTTTCGCTCGTATTTATATAATACACACTCGTATAATCCAAGATGGTGAACGTTTATATGCTAAAAGAGGTACACATCTCAATCTGTTATTGTATGAATTCCTATAAAGGTACACATCTCTAATCTTGTTAATTATGAATTCTATACGTGTTTACTTTTCGCTGCGTACTCGTGTTTAATGGTTAAACGTTGAAAAAACCCAGCAGCGGCATCACGAGCCATCGTGTAGAATTTATAGTTACAAGTAATAAAATTTGACAAAAATTAGGGTTCTTGATTAATTTTTTAAGCCCTTTGGGCGTTTTATGCATAAAGATTCGATCTTTGTGCATCAAGATTCAATTTTTATTGGTTATAAAATTAATTAGACGAATTCTAGGTTGTACGAAATTTTACAAGATAAAACTTGATGCGTTTAATTGTTAATTGATCGGTTTTATGTTTAAATTAATTGTTAATTTGGAATCCATGATAAATACATGCAATTTATCATGGAGGGATATGTGATATAAATCATGTTAATTGTTAAATATTTTTATGCAAATATGATGATCAAGAATTAAAACATAGACATTAAATTTATGTGGTTTCGATCCACGACTTTAAAAGCTAGGGAAGACCTAAGCTATGTCTTAATGGTGCCTAAAAGTTGCTTAAATTTTATGTGTGTTGTAAAACCCTACAACAAACCGAAGAAGCTAGTAGCGGATAACTCGATTTGATGATGACCTCGACAGGCACACAACCTGTTGTACCATGACAGAAAACAAACACATACACACGAGATGCTCTCTACTATTGTTTATTAAGAACAAGGAAAAGATACGGTACAAAGACCCCTCCCCCTCACCTCTTTATTGTAGAGATGAGGGGGGAGCAAACCAACTCTAAAACGAGTTAAACTTAGCTGCTGCTACAAGAAGGGACTATTTTATAGTTCAATATGGTTTTTCAAATAGAGATTTAATTTTTTTATCAATGACGTAATTTGCAAATGTACTACTTAGTAATATAAATTGCCAGAGATAAGGTCTCGGGGAGACTCGTCAGGTCTTCAGGTCTTGCAATACCATTACCTCATAATACCTGACTACGTTGTAGTTTCTTTACCTTGCATACTATTTAGGAAGTCGCAAATGGTCTAGGGTTTGAATTTTTTTTAACCATTCTTTAATCGTTTCCCGCGATTAAACATAAATTATTTATATTTTGGAAAAAAACATGTTGAATCGTCAATTTTTAAAGGTAACACTATTTATACATTAGATGTATAGAAATTTTTTTTTTTAATTTTTTTTTTTGGGTTGAACATAATACCGTAATAAATAACTTAATTGAGTAAAGTTTTTTTTATTAAAATCTATGATACGAAGATGTATGCATGCTTCTTCGTACATATTTGTCACAACAAATATAATACCCTTTTTAAATAAGTTATTGCCATCCAATTTGTAAGAACACTTGCAGATGCTTTTTACTATGCGTGAGACGTATGTAGATTGTAATCCCAAGGTGATTATACATTTTTTCCTAAGACGTTAGTGTTACATAATCACATTTCTTGATTGGACGACTTAATCGGTTTAGTGGTGAGACCTTAAACTCAAGGCATAGATGGGATGAAACATGCTTACTAGTATATTATTGTAATAAAGTAAGTCCCATAAGGTTCTAGGAATTGCACCGGTGGCAATTATTGATCGTCAATTACCTTTTTGAATACACCATTGCTAGAAGATCAACTGATCTGATGGTGGTATGTCAAGTAGGATCCCAGCCTTTATAAAATCAATTGTTTAAAAAGTTTAAACATGGGTAGTTAATTTTCTATAAGGAATATTTATCGAAAATACTAAAAATTGAATTTTGCGATTCTATTAATAGTATTAATGCAAAGATAAAACCGTAAACAATGGTTTGTTTCTTTTTTTTGAAGAAGTAAAACTGAGACTTCTTTCCTTGTAAGGAATAGGGAGACTCATTCCTATCATCGTTCTTTCTTCGGAAAGTTATAATAGGAACGTAGGAATTGTCCTAATATAATCAAACTCATAGAATACTTAAATGTTAAGTAGATTGCAGTTAAGTAGATTGCATGACTTATATTTTCATACAGATTTCATCACCCTTATTCGGTGGTGAGTACTTTGAAACATATAAGACATTTGGATAACTAGATAATATGTTCTTAAAGCTATCAAATGATAACATCTTAATGTAAGATATTTTATGAGTTCTTGATTAGGAAATACCAATATTATCGCAAAAGTGATAAAGGCAAACTAATATAATGTATCTAATTGTTTGTTTTAATCAAAATTAAGGAGAAAATTGCATGCTCAATTTTCAAGTTAATAAATAGCATTGAGGATAGTCTCTCATCTACATAGTAGAAATTTTTGAAATCCATGTACATTACTACTAATTAAGATTTCAAAGAAAGTTGGAAAATAAATAGATCACTATTTGTTTTCACTAGTTATGGAATACTTGCAATGTTGTCAAATCCAGTGGGAGCATCGTGATTTATTTCTGAACAAG
>BQNB010056403.1:17819-38681 GCA_026074375.1 Tanacetum coccineum | reverse complement strand
CAAAACCATTTTAGCAAGTGACACGTCGATTGATTTTCAAATCAATTTTTATTTCAATCAGTGAGATAGTAACTCGTTGGTTTACTCTTATCGTGATGTCTGCTTTGAGACGTTCTGATAAGATCGTTTCTAGCTCAAGATTGATTAGATCTTATATATCTAGGATGAACAATAACAATGATTGATAACATGCAGCGGAATAATAAAGAACACAATCAAAGTTATCACAAGGTTTTCTTTATTGAACATTTCCCTATTACCCCAACTATAATTTGGGGCTACACCAACTAACTATGGTGTACTATCCGACTCTTATCAATCGACTTGCTATCTAACTATCTAGACTCTCATTGGGAGAGCTCTAGTTTTCTATGGATGGATATCTAAACCATATGCCTATGATTCTCTTTATATAAAGAGATATCAAGGCTTACAACAGAAGATAAGAACAAACAATACATTTAAAACATTTAAGAATATCTTCTAATATCTTCTGTATCTTTATCATTATAAGGAGATCTTCTGAAATCTTCATATTTATCTTCATGTGCTCCACCAGTCTCCACCAGCTTGAAGATTTCTGTAATTACAATTTATCCCTTTTGTTTCATTCTTATATTTATTTTGTCTCATCAAATCTAGAATCCCAACAATCTTCCCCTATTTGATGATGACAAAACAAACAAAGTCGCGGTAAAACTGCCCTTCCCTAACTAGAAAGTTGAATGTAATCATCTCACTATATAAACGAAAATATTCATGCTTACCCCCATGCCTTAAATCTCCTTTGAACATGTCACGCACACATAATAAGACTGCAATCCAAAATAAACATATATATCCGTCTTACAACTAATTTGGTCATTCATCCAATAGGGGAAAAGCCTGACACTCTTCTGAAGATATGCAACTTGTAAACACTTCCCCTCAAATGGTGCATGTAGATGGTTAAATAAGCTTCCCCTGAAACCAATATGTTTACCATCTCTTGAATCTTGAACTCTGTAGGCTCTATGTAGTGATCATTGATGAAGAAAACTGAGTATAACGAATTTGATAAAGAAGTTGAATCTCCTAAACTTGTGTCTTATGTCTTGCACTATCCACGTGACGTCGAACTTATAAATAAATATGTGAAATATAAGTAGACCGCAACCTCTTGACAAAAATCCTCATCTTCTATGAGACACATACTAAGTGATAGCAAATGTGAGCATTGAGCACCTATAAGAAAAATCACACACCTTTGCTAGATTTTGACAAGTCTTCATCACACCATTGTAAGCACGAACAAGTTATCTTTAAATTCGATGTCTTGTCATAAACACGACTTTAAGATATGATAAAACACGCACCTATGAAACCCAACTACAACATCAAATAAGCAATATTCAATCGTCTTTGTAATCACATCTTCAATAAATCTCCAAAAACGAGCCATGAAATCAATAAGAATAAACTATTTAGAAAAATAGTTCTGTCCGAGATCCAAATCCATCCAAAAACCAAACGACGTGTACTATCCGATATCGTACAAAGCTAGCAGTACAAACTGCTTTATCGGACAACTCTGGTAGTATAAACTCTTCTCGGATACAACGCAGCTTTAACTGTCTTTGGGCAGTACTTAAACAAACGAACAACATTAACGGAACAAAGGCAGTACTAATGAACTTGAACCCAACAGCATAAACAAGTACTTGAACACTATTAATATTCATAGCATCACCATTCTATTAAGCCCAAATAATGTCATGCATGCCCATGCTTTCTTTGCCCAAACAATATTAATAACTTATCTCGAACCAACCATCCGATAAACAGCACACACTAATCACGTCATCTCCATATCATTAACTTTTCTAACCATGTCTAATATATAGAAAGTCAATATGGAATAAAAGATAATCCCTAAAAAGTAGGCTCTATCAAATCCTATCCCATATTTATGAATCTTAATCAAATCAGTAAACCAGAAGACATCCAAACCAAACCTTCGACTCCAAAAACAAATACTCAAACAACATGATTTAGTCGCACCTACACCTTGTTCTTTTCTAAATATTATTCAAAAAGCATAAGAACATTCATCATAAACCAATAGATCACATCAAACAGCAGCACAAATAATCATGAATCATCACTTAAACTACGAATGATGTTCGTAACCTGCTGTTGTAACATAAACATCAGTAGTATACGTTCTAGGGTTACCACAACCATGATCAAATAATAGCTTTGAACACAAACCCTATCTTATTGATATAGTCACGATGATATAATCATCATCATCACCATGATGACTGTGAAGATACCTGTTGTTTATGTAGAACGCACCAGTTCTTCTTTAACTGCTTTTAAGCGACTTTATAATACCATCACAACATGAGAATACTTGCTGCCTTACTACTACTCCTACTATAACTTCTTCGATTGTATATATTCTTTTACATCTTTGTCACTGAAACACAAAAACACAGCAACAAAAAGATATATATATCTGCTTCGAAAATCTTCTTCTTGAACATAAATCCTAACTGTTTGGGTTTCTTTTATTGTTTTAAGAGCAGCGGGAGAATCACCAACAATTAGCCATACTTATCTGTTTTGCTGTTGTTGTTGTTATTAAACACCTTTGAGATTTATTTAAAACAACAACATCACGTTTCTTCATTGTATGATGCATCTTTTTTATAACGTTTAATGAACTAAAGTTTCAAGCTAAGAGTACACGCCAAGCTGCTATCATTCTTTATCCTATAGGGTCATCATTAATCCAAAGATTAAATACAAAGCAGTAGGAAACATCATAGGAATACATTCTGTTTTTATGGAATTAGGGTTTGTAAAAACCCTAATTGTCATTAGATCGAGCAACCACCAAAAACAGAAAATTTTACATCTTTTCTTCAAGAACACGATACCAGAAAACACCTTGTAATCCTAGAACGAGAGTAACCTGCTCTGATACCACATGTTAAGATCGTTTATAGCTCAAGATTGATTAGATCTTCTATTATTAGGTTGATCATAAAATGTTAAAACCACGCAATGGAAAATAAAGAACACATCAAGTTATCCAAGGTTTTCTTTTTTATTGGGGGAACGTTTCCCTATCATCCCAAACTATAATTTGGGGCTACACAATAACTTTGGTGTACTATTGACTCTCTCAGTCGACTTGCTATCTAACTATCTTTGATCTCATATTTTGCAGAGCTCTAGTTTTTCTATGGATCTTATTCTTAAACAGACGCCTACCTATGTATATAACAAGAGGGATGGTTAAGAAACCTAGCTTACATAGGAAGCTAACTTAATATTTTACATTAAGTCCTTGTTGTTTCATCTTTCTTTAATCTTGCATATTTAGTTTTGTAATCATCAAATCTCAGATCCCAACATTAGTCTTAATTAGTAATTAATTAGGTAGTTAATTCTATTAAGAATTTAATTATCGAAAATACTAATTAATTGAACTTTTTGTTAATTGTAGATGACTACCTCAGTCGGAAACAATTTGGTATTCAGGAGTTTCTTTGAGAAACAAAAACTTACTGGACCTAACTTCATTGATTGGTACAGACAACTTCGGTTGGTCTTATCAACAGAAGATAAGGCAAAAAATACACGGAGCAACCAATTCTTGTGCTCCTGTTATGCTGCACTGATCAGCCAATCCCTCCTTCGGCCCGGACTTTAAATGAGTGGGTCAAGAACCAAAAGGAAATTGCTGTGATGATGTTATTGACTATGGACCTAGAAATCCAACGGAATCTAGCCCATCTTGGCGCCAATGACATGCTTACAGAGCTTAAAGCTTTGTATTCTAAGCAAGCAGAACAAGAACTTCTTCAAACTATGAGAGAATTCCACATGTGCAAGCAGGAGGAAGGTCAATCGGTAAGTTTTTGTTCTTGTAAATAAAGAGCTACATTGACCAATTGGAACGTCTTGGACCCTGTCACTTTGAACCTTGGAGTAAGCCTAATCTTGGTTGGACTCTCTAAGGAATATGACAGCTTTGTGCAGAACTACAATATGCACAGCATGGGGAAGACCGTAAATGAATTACATGCTATGCTTAAGCTACATGAAGAGACGTTACCAAAGAAAGTTGCTGCACCTGCGCTTCATGCTATAAGAGCCGGAAAGGTCTAGAAAAATAAAAATAAAAACAAGAAACCGTTTAAGGCTGCAAAGGGAGTTCAAGGGAAAGGCAAGGGTAAGAAGGCATATGCTAATGCTGAGCCATCTTATGCCCCCAAACCTAAGAATCCTCCACCACCCAAAAAGGATAATCCTGCTAAGGACGCGATCTGCCATCACTGCGGTGAAGTAGGTCATTGGAGAAGGAACTGTCCCACATATCTCACCGAGTTGCTAAAAAAGAAGCAGCTATCTCAAGGAGCTAGCACTTCAGGTATTTTCACCATAGAACTCAATTCTTTTCCTAGAACATCTTGGGTTTATGACACAGGTTGTGGTACTCACATCTGTAATACTACTCAGGGTCTGCGGGGAAGTAAGAAGCTGAATCCAGGAGCTTTAAGTCTGTACATGGGCAATGGTCAACGTGCAGCAGTTGAAGCTATTGGAAATTATCATTTATGTCTCCCTAGTGGACTAGTTATTGTTTTGAACAATTGTCATTATGCACCTTCTATTACTAGAGGGATTTTTCAGTTTTCGTTTGATGATGATGGTTTTATCAACGTTTTGAATTGGAATAATGCTTCTGTTTCTAAGATAATGGGGTTTATTTTAGTGCCTTTCTAAGAGGATGGTGTTTTTGCAATTGAATGTCTAGGTTCAAATACAATGATATTTCTATGTATGTTGTTAGCAATAAAAGAGCTAAGTTAAACTTAAACTCTTCTCTCTTGTGGCACTGTCGTCTTGGACACGATAGCAAGAAACGCATTGAGAAGTTGAAACATGATAGACTTCTCAATTCTACTAACATTGAGTCTTTAGGAAAGTGTGTTTTTCATGCATGTCTGGAAAGATGGCAAGAAAACCTTATTCACATCAAGTGAAAAGGGCTAAAGATCTACTTGGACTTATACACACCGATGTATGTGGCCCATTTAGAACCGTGTCAAGACAAGGAGCTAACTACTTTGTTACTTTTACTGACGACTTTAGTCTGTACGGTTTTGTTTACTTGCTGAAACATAAACATGAAGTGTTTGAGACATTTAAAGTGTTTCAAAAGGAAGTAGAAAATCAACTCAGGAAGACCATAAAATCACTATGTTTGTGTGGAGGTGAAATACGAGTCAAGAGTTTTTTGAATCTTCTAAAGAGCAATGTTAGGGATTTTGCCCATCGCACTCCTCCCTATACGCCCCAACATAATGGAGTGTCAGAAAGGAGAAATCGAACACTGCTAGACATGGTTCGCTCCATGATGAGTCAAACTACTCTTCCAAAGTCCTTTTGGGATTATGCCCTTGAGTCTGCTGCACGCATTCTCAACATGGTTCCAACTAAGAAGGTTGATAAGACACCATATGAAATATGGTATGGCAAGCCCTAAGGCTAAAATGTTGGTCCTAAATAGCTCTTCAAGAAGAAGACTTAATGGATGGTGCAGTAACACACATTTAAGTCTGTCTTTTAGCAAAGGGCTTACTTAAACTTGGGGTGGATTATGAAGAAAACATATTTCCTGTTGCAGACATAAGAGCTATAAGGATTCATATTGCCATAGCCGCGTTCTATGACTATTGAGATTCGGAAATGGATGTCAAACACTTTCTCAATGAACATCTTCCAAAGAGTCTATTGACGCAAACCTGAAGGTTTTGTTAATCCAAAATATCAAAAACCATGTATGCAAGCTCAAGCATTCCATTTGGAGGACTTAAGCAAGCATCTAGGCAATGGAATAAGCGATTTGATGATGAAATCAAGAAATTTGATTTCATCAATATGAGTGAGCCATGTGTATATCAGGAGCAAGTGGAAGTTATGTACTTTCTAATATTATATGTAGATGACAAATTATTCCTGGGAAACCAATATTCCAATGTTACATAGTGTTAAATCCTATCTTGGAAATGTTTTCGCCATGAAAGATTTAGGTGAAGCTGCATATATTCTTAGAATCAAAATCTACAGAGATAGATCTAAACGGTTAATTGCTTTCTTACAAGATCCATCAATAAAACCAAGTTTATTATGATTTCTTAAGGCAAAGGTCATAGCAATACTCCACATTTTATAATAGTCACAATAGGAGTACCATTAGTATCATTAGAATGCAAATAAATAAGATCACCAAAAGATAACTTAAGATCAGAAGAAGAGCCAACAACAGTTTTAGGATTACCATTATCATTAGAATTAATATCATCTTCAACAGCCAAGATTAAACAATTACAGAGAACAAATTAAATAGACAAGAGAAGAAGAGATAGTTCCCAAGCTTTCACACCACTTATAGTGGCAGATCAAGGGCAGATCAAGCACCCACAAAATACAAGAAATAAAAACAAGAGATGCAAGGAAAATTAAAAGAGGTGTTACAAAGCTATTATTGTAGCGGAAGAATAAGAACCTCAATTGTCTTTGATTCACTTAGTCAAAGAACAATTAAGATCAGAAGCTCCTTAACCCTTCCTTTCATTCACTTAGTCAAAGGAAAGATTAGACCCAGAAAGATCAACCCACGGTAAATCCTAAAAATTAGGGTTTATAGATTCAAACCCTAATTTTAAAGATCCAACACACTAGCTACCAGAAATCAATAATCTACCAACCAATCCAAAAGTATTCTAATTAATGGATAGAACACTTTAAGAACAAAACCTCTAAAAAAATATCAAACCCCAGAAATTAAGAATCAATCGATCAGACAGCCTATGGCTCTGATACCATGTGCGAAGGTATCAAAACAATATATAAACCTGAAATAACAATCTCAAAATAACCAGGTTGGTACAAATCTCCAACCAAATGTCAAATGAATGTAAGATCAGATTGTTGATCAAATGTAGGATCAGATTATTATCTGAAAGATAATAATCAAATGATTACAAAGATGATATGAGAAATCTGATTGGGAGAGTATCAAAGATTAGGGTTTGATGATTTGAGATGATGAGGATAATGATCCCGTCTCTTCTCAATATATAGATACAAACATTGCACAAAGGCCCCCTCAACTCTAAGCCATCTTTAATCTTGAGCCAGAACCCACACAACAACTTTAGAAATGATAGGAAAGGCCCTTTAAACTTTAAGCCTGCAAAACCAAGAAATAATAGAAGCCAAATAATTAGAATCTCATATAAGATGACTTATTTAGATCAAATTATAGGCAGATTATTGCATATTTAAACATAAAGTAATCAGAGAATATGAAATCGATTTATCCAACTTGTATTCTCTTATTAAGGGATATCTAAAAAGTTATATAACCAACGTTAAACTCTAACAATGACATCGTTTTTCCTTAAATTAGCTTTAATATAACTTAAATCCATCACCAAAAAGGTGGTTGGACACTTGGACGGTATCTATACGTTGAACTCGAGAGACTGGTGAGATTTTGTTTAAAGTATGTCACCTAATATTTTGCCTTTTTACTATATCGACGAGTTAACAAGTGTTAATAAACAAGGTTTTCACGCCCGCAATTCACCGCGACGGGTCTTGTAGATATTTTTTGTCGCGTTTATTAAATATTTTAAGGTGTGTTTTTTTTAATATATATATTAAATTTAATTTTTTTTAATTAAATCGAACATATGTCGAAAACATTGCAATATGTGGCTCATTTTGTGGGTTACGTATTTGATAAATAAATTTTATTACATAAAAAAGACGTAAGTAGTTAAAAGCCGAACGTAGTGAATGTTGGAAAATGGTAGTTGGTTTCGCTAAATACGATTAGAAATACGTGAGCCTATTGGGGGCACACACATTAATATACGAAGAGTATGGTTACTTTACGATTTATATTTAAATAGTTATTTAATTAATTACTTGTTTAATTAATTATATAATACATTCTAAATATAGAACCAGGGACTAAACTAGACAAAACCTGAACCTTGTGGGAACCCCTTGTTTGGCCAAAACCTATAAAGGGTCTAGAAGGGGTGTTTGTTCGGTTGGGAGAAGGGAGAAAAAGGAAGGAGAAAGATTTGTTTTAATTATGAGAATTATACTAATCTTTTCTTTCAAGATTTAGGGTTATTGGGGTGCCTATATAAATACACCCCATATCCCTCATTCTTCATTTAATCCTCTCTCAAAAACACCAAGGAAATTCGGTGCTCTCTCCCTTCCTTAAACCTTAAATCGGTCGAACCCCTCAAGGGTTTTTTAGGCTAAATCGCTACACAAACCGCCTCCCTAAATCGCTTAGGGTTTCGGCGATTTAACCTAAACCACGGGGTTAAACCGCGGTCTTTAGGATTTAGCTTGATTTCTTCGTTTAAGTGATTCAAGGTACGCGTGTTGGTGATTCCTCAAGGTGACGAATTATGCTTCAAACCTTGTTAAGGGTTTGTTTGTTTGGTTTGAATTCAAGAAGAAACACAAGGCGTGCGTTTGGGTTTTGAATAACATATGGGTGTTTAATCGTGAGGGTAAGACTAGCAATTCTTACATACTTGATTGACGTGTTTATGTGAGCAACCGTAGAGGCGTTTGTTTTAGACGCTTATTGTATTCAAGAATAATCGCAAAAGGTACGCTTTTTTTGTTTAATATGTGTTAACCTACTAGCCATAACTAGATCTATCCGCTGCGCACTCGTGGCTAAATTGGTTACCTTGTTTTATAAATCCCAACAGTGGCATCACGAGTCAACTCGTTTTGGCATCTAGGGTTACACGCTTAAACATTGAATTTTACGCCTTGTTACACGCCTAGATTTGATTTTTTTTATGCAGCGATTATTTTTCTTTATTATTGATTTATTGTAAATATGGTAAAGATATGCAAATCTTTACCATAAATTAATAAAGAAAATTGCTAGATCTTGCAAGTTATTAAATTAAAAGTTAATAGAGTATTAAAAGAGGAATATAATTAATTGTTAATTTAGCCATATTTGCTTCTCCTTTTAATTTGTTTAATTTAGGATTTTAAAATCTTCCTAATTATTTAAAAGGTCTTGTAAATATTTTATTTTTAGAAACTAAATATTTTTTATCTTTTGGGAAAATAGATCTTTTAAATTGTTAGTTTGATTTGTTTTCTAAATTCCAGCTATAAGACCTACTCAATCACATTAATTTGTGATGAAGGCACTTGATGAAAACCTAGTAAGGGTCTTATGGTTCTTCAATTGGGGAAGACTAGTAGAGCACTCGGATAATTACTTGTTACTCGTTTTATTTAATGTTATCTTGTTTATTATGTTCCTGCATGCTTATTTGTTTACTAGTTTACATGCTTACATGCCTAAACAAATGGTATACGGACTAATAACCATTATGAGAGATGACATTAAACCGGTCTTTAATTCTACACGCCTAAAACATATTCTTTGTGACCTGTTATGTGTTTTGTGGAAAATATGTTTTTATAACATTAAAAGACCTAAAACTATGAAACATGTTTTTCATGAAATTAAAAACTAGACGATATGGACGCATGAGAAGTACGGCTCATCCAATAGAACAAACTATAAGAGAAGTTTAAGGCGGAGTGGTCAACATTCCTAAAGAATTTAGGTTTTTAATAAGCTTCGCGCTGACTTGATTCACCGCTTCTTTACGCGTTCGATTGGAGTTACCGTGAACCATGACATGTCACTAAAGTGTCATTATTAAAGGTTTTTAAAATTAGTGCTACAAAGTTGTTTGCATGCTTCTTTGTACATGTCATTTTATCATTTTATGTGTATACCCCTATGTGTTAAATATTAAGTCTATGCCAGCCAACCAAGAACACGTGCATTTGGCTTGGCCTCTTTGGTCAGACCTTAGGGTCATTCCAACTGATATGTGTGAAAACACATATTCGTTTTATATCAAAATAAAACCTAAAAAGACAAAATTGTGCTTTAAATGCTTGAATATTGCTTGTTTTGTCTTTGTGATTGTGTAGGTACGGATAAAGCAAAAATCACAAGAAAACGGTCAAACACGGACACGGGAACGGAAGAGAACGAAAAGAGCCGGGAGAAAGCTTTCTAAAGTCAAAAGTGGTCAACCTCAGTCAACCTTTGGTCAACTTAATTCAAACCACAAAAAGACAAAACTCTAAATATTTCCAAACCAGTCCCTCATAGTTCACCAAAATTCATAAAATGTCCTTAAAGCCCTAACGGTGTTAACTTCTATTAATAGAAGTTAACACTCGTTAAATTTTTATATAACAAATCCAACACCCAAAGCCCGAGCCCATTTCTTTTTTATAACCAACACCCGGTCCAAACCCAAAAGTCAAGCAGACTTTTTAACCGGGTCAACACAATAATCAAACGCACCTTTATAATAAAAATTAAGCAGGAAATTTTTTTTTACTGTTCACCCTTCTTCTTCGCGTTTACCCAGGTCAAAAATCAAAGGGAAATTGCTAATTAAGGGTTAAGAAGGACAATTCAAGTAGCAAAGTACAACATAGCAGGGTTAAAACATCATTCAAGCATCTGATTGGCCAAACCCAAGAAAGAATGACACGTGATATGACAAGTAGCACATCAAGGACAGAGAATTTGCATTAATTGTACTCACAAAAGTAGCACACAAGCTGTCACATCATGGATTGCCACGTTGGCAATCCGTGTGACAAGAATCTAATCCAACGGTGACTAAGGAGTATCCAATGATTGAGATAAACGGATGGATGAGATCAAGAGGAGCGTACAACAGACTCAGGTCCCTAGAAGCTTCCTCTGGCTACTATAAAAAGACTCATTCACTCACACACACAGGGGAGTTTTTTAGTTTTTAAATTTTTAAGATAAATTGTAACTTTAGCTTATTAAGTTTTTAGTTTAAAAAGTTTCTCTTTCAAGTTAATGTAATTCAGCTTTAATATTTTGTAATGATTTTTCTAGTTAATGAAATCTAGTTTTCCTTTAATACAATTGTCATAAGCTCTCAATAAGCTCAAGTGTTTGTGTACTGTTTGATAAGCTCACAATAAGCTCTTATTAGCTCTTTTAGTCTCTAAGCTAAGATTGAGCTTAAATAAGCCTTTTTAATCTACTTGAACATCTAAAATCAGCTTAATTCCTTGACTTATTGAATTTTGAGCTTTTGGAAGGGAAGCTAACAATGGAAGAGCTTCCATGGACTTTTACTAGCTTATTTTAAATAAGCCAGAACTAGTAGACAAGCTCTTTGAGCCTTTTAAACTTTTGCTTAGCTAAAGCTTATTGTAAGTCTTCATTTTAATTTCTCTTTTTAAATACTTAGTGTAGTTTTGCTTTTTTGCTTATCAATTGCTTAATCTGCTTTCTAGTTGCTTGTTTGTGCTTTATATTGTCTTATTGTGCTTATTAGTTATGTCTTTTAATCTGTTTTTAGCTATATAATTATAGATCTTAGTGTTTCATAATTTGTCATAAAATCAACTAAAAAACCAAAAATAATTAGCTTAGCTTGTAGATCTTTGAATCTAGCTTAATTGATCTTTGATTTATGTGTATCAAACTTGTTATAAGCTATTTAATATCTGGTACTTAGGTTTTGCTAGCTAGATTTTAAAATCTAAAGTTTAAATGGATTATGCATTAGTTAAAGGGGTGTTTGGATTAATTCAATTTGACCTCAAAAAGTCAAATTGAGCTAAGTTCATTGCTTGAACCAGTTTTTAATTCATTTAAAATCAGTAGTAAAAGAGATTTTAGAAGTTAGATTTCAAAAATTAAAAAGTAAAGGCTAAATCTCTTTGTTTTTGCACCAGGGGAATTTTTCCTTATCTAAGATTGTTAAAAAATTGATCCAAGGCCTCGCTTGAATGCTGATCTTGTTTTGAGTGTTTTAAACACACTCATTGAGAGTGTCTAGTGCAGGAATAACCGCTTAAGGTGGTCTCGCTATATTGGATTTACCTATTGCGAAGTGCATCAGAAATGTTAGCAAAGACTACAGTCCTTAAAACTGCGTGCTTTTTTTGATCAAAATTTAGCTAGCATAATTAGAATTTTAGCTTACTCAAAATCAGTCAACTTCTATAATTCATATAGGATTAGTTAGATTAAAGACGTTGTTTTTAGATTTCTACGTATTTATTAGTTACATTTGCTTTTTAAGTTCAACAAAAATCTTAAAAAACCAAAAACAGTAGCATGTTAGAACTTAGTTCTAAAATCTAGATTTTTAGCTATAGGATCAATTTATGCATTAGATTTATAGCTTATAAGTTGGTAGTTAATGATTTTCAAAACTCAAATTCTTGTCATAGCTTGTTGAGCATTCTAGCTTAATTGATTTTTGAGCTTTTAGAAGCTTGTTTATGAGTTTGCAGATTTCACCATTAATTTTCAATAGCTTTATTGTTATTGGTTCAATCAGCTTGTCATTTTTAAGCTTCTGCATATGCATAATTGGCTTTCTTATATAGGCTTTTTGTTTTGAAATGAGCTAAAATGAGTTGTGTGCAATCAATTAAGTCAACAATAACGTTTTATAACTCTCAAAAGCCAACTTCCTGTAACAGCTTGGAGACTAAATATTGACTTTAGCTTATAAGATGTTTATTAAAGTTGTTCAAAATAGCTTTAAACACTTGAAATCCTACCAACTTTGTTCTTTGAGTTTCAAAATAAAAAATATATAAAAAAGGTGTTACCCAACTTTGAACACCGTACGGCTCTATACAACAACACCATCCCTTAACAGTTGCTTCAATAGCTCATCCAACCGGCATCTCGCACAATTTAATTATTATATACCATGTATAGTCTATAAGCTTAATAATTTGTGATACGTCAAGTTTTATTTTCCTAGGATTCAACAAGTGATAAGCTAACTATTTTTTGTATTTTTTTCTAGAATTTTTATAAATAGGTTAGTATTTTTAAATATTTATTTTTGTTAAAAACTTTAAAAAATATAAAAAATAGAAAAATAATCAAAAAAATATAAATCTTTTTTATAAAATTTTCTTTTATCATAAAGTCTCTAGGAAAATTAGTTTTGCCTTCGTAGGGTTAAAAATGCAAAATTTCATTTTTTAAAGAACGGGATTCGTTCCCGTTTACATTTTTCGTGTTTTTAAGCTCATTTCAACTCCGCTTTTGTTCTAGTTTTCTTTAAACTTACTTTTTAGTCAATTAGAGTCTATTTAAAAAGAAAAAAAAAATCAATTTAGGTTTAATTTTAGAAATTTAGGGTTTTTAACTGCCGTTTAGGTTCCCGTTTTGCGTTTTTAGTTAAAGTTTGATTTCCCGTATTTGTTTTCGTGCTTAGTTGTTATCATTTGTTTATTTTAATTTGTAGAAGTAGATAATCAAATCAATTTTTTTTCCAATTCAAATCATTGTCCGAACATCAAACGTGGTTTTAATTTCACAAATCGTTGGGGAATAACGACCCGGGAATCATACTTCCCGGTTAATATACGTATTATATTATATATATATTTGTGAAGATTTTCCTTTTTACCTTTGTCCTCAAGGGTAACTTGGTAATTTTCTATCATATCATTTACTTTATTATTACGTGTGTTGCTTTACTAGCAATCAATTTTTGGCGCCGCTGCCGGGAATTTGTGATTAAGATTCTTTCGTTTGAAGTTCGTTGATCGTGATTTGTAGACCCTTTCGTTTTTGAAAGTTTTGTTTTTGTTAAAAAATATAATATAATATTAATATTATCTCTTATCTATACTATATATATAATATATATATATTTATATTTATATAGAGATGGGAGAGGCGAGACTCTGTGAGCAACATAACCGCCCGACGGGATGGGTATGGTCTCAAATCTTTTTTTGAGACAATGTTTGTCGTTCAGTTCTAATGGTTTTCGTGTTTGTGTAAACATAGAATCTAGTCATCTCCTCGTTTGTTTGATATGACAGATGTGACCATATAGGTGTTCGTGTGAAAATACATGTCTGTATTAATACTTTGTCATGCCTAACTTACATAGGACTTCTGGGATTTTCACACTTCGTAGTGATCTTCTTTTTTTTTTTTTTTTTTTTATTTTTTTTTTTTTTTTTCTTTTTTGCTTTTTTTCTTTTATTTTTTTTTTTTTTTTTTATTTTGTTTTTTTTTTTTTTATTTCGTTTTTTTTTGTTCTTTTTCTTTTATGTCGAGTTACATTCTGCCTCTCCACCACACCCCTACCCCTTATTGAGGCCTCTACACTGCAAATTCCAGGGAAACTGTGATCATCCTTCATGCTCTTGTTTTTATTATTGCCATCACTTTGGTTCGTAAACTCAGCCTAATATGTGGCTTCTTTTAAAAATGTAAATATGTTAATAACACAAAACGCAAAAACTATATAATATGACTTAAATAGAAACTCGACCTAAAAGTTAGGGTGTCTTCTTTTATGGAAAAAAGAATATACTGAAGTTACATTTGTTGAATTCATTATATTAATAATTTTGTTAAATAAAACAAGTTAATTAAAGAAAATCAATAATTTACTCCTCCTACTCGGATTTTTGATGATATTTAAGTACGACCATATAAAAGAATCAAATCATACCTACATCATGAAGAATTAAGGGTTGGAGGTTTTTGGCAAAAAGAAATAAGGTCTTTTCTAACGGATACAAGACACTCTATTCAACATTCAGCACTCATGTATTTGTCAAGTTGTGACTCCCTTGCTCTGATGATCTTTTCCGTGGGCAACGAACCTGATCCTTGCAATTCGTGCTCAAGCCTTCGAGGATTAATAACTCGTTAAGCTATTCAAGGTAAGCCTTATAATTTTCGAGCCAAGCTCGAGCTCGGCTTGACTCGATTACACCCCTATCCCCAAGTCGAAGTTCAGAAACATGATAATGAGTTCAAAAACATGTAACTTTGTATCTTTTTGCTGAATGAAATCCTATAATTCCGAGCTGGGTTTATTACTTGCTAGTATATTTATTAGTTGAATATTGAGAACTTATAGGTGGTTATAAAAGATGATTTTGTTATATCTCACATAGTAGCATGACTAAATACAGGGCACAGATTGAGCAGGTAAAATATTATGTTGATCCACCAACATTTTTTTGCCTTTTTATATAAAAAGTTATTGTATTAATTATAAATGCAAAAAATTCACCATTAAAATGATTATAATATAGCTATTCAGAAGTTTATAAGCTTTGTGTGATTTTGGTTGAATCACTGCCAAGCTTGAGTCCAGTGGCCCATCCAGCTACACCTACGACATATGCTCATGTTTGGCAAGCAGTGTGGATGTAGAAACACTATATGTGTAGAGGAAGCAAAGATACAAAAAGTAGATTAAAGCTTGTAGAAAGCATCATATACTCTATTCAGGAAGAAAGATGATAACTGCAAATAGTTTGCCATATGCTACAATTTTTCTAAAGTATCAGATGGAAAAAGAAAAACAACACTTGTTGAACATAAATCCATAACGATAATCCATTTGTAAATGAAGCACGGTATCGCGAGATCAGGGTCGTCTTCCCCTTCTACCACGCTTTCGGCGAGTGAGTAACATCCTCTGTAGGGAGAAAACAAAAACAACTAAGAATCATATATAGCTTAATATAAAAAAATAGAAGCTTTAATCAACATAAAACAACCTCATAAGCTTTCACACATGTGGGCTTTCTTAATAATCAATTTTGGTTTAATTGTAAGAAAATCATAGTTAATTTAAAATTTTGAACAAAAGCTTCCTTTGCCAGAATCAACATTGACCTAAACATCTACCAACATATTCTTTAAGCATATATGTTCATATCAAATGCCTAGAATCTTAGTCTATTTGACAAGCAAAAAACTTAAAGCGCCAATGTTAACAAAACATTCCGTTCAAAAACCAATTGTAGTTTTTAACTTCTATAAAGCATACCGAAAATATGTTTACTATTTAATCAAATGTTCCTAAAGAAAAACATTTTTGTTGAGAGTGGTTTGAAACTCTAATTATATATATTTGGTGTCTACAATAGCTTTGTAGAAGGCACATAAAAAAGCTTACCTTTTCCACATCGATGCTTCTTATACTCCCAGAAAGACAATAATCTTAACCACAATGCTGAAAACAGTTCGGCTATTTCGACCTAAGGTAATGAATAAATTTATACATAAAAGGAGGCTTTCTTTCGTCCCAAATCACATACAACAAAAAACCTAAACTGGATAAAATCAAAATTAGAAGTCATTCCCATTGAAAAGCCTCCAAAGAGTAGACATTCGAATTTTAATGATAGATATATTATACTAAATATAGCTACAAGCATTTTTCTAATATGGGTTTTGCGCAACATACCTGTACATAACATAGGCAATCAGCCAATATTTCTTCAGCCACAATGGACAAATTTTTTAAGGGTCAGGCAGCTTGTTGATGGTTGAAAGTTCTTGCCTTCCTCTCCATTCCTCACCCGGCTTTAATGTAATGGGTTTTTCCACTGCTGCAGCCTCCACACATAGCATATGCTTGTACTCCTCATCTCCAAAATCGACCATAGCCTTTGCTTTCTTATCCAACGGGTTCCACACCACTACAAAATACAATGAAGTTTTATGTACATGGTCCAGTCTCACAGCATCTGGAAGTCCATCTTTGCGCATGACTAATGTTCGTTTCTTTTCATGATCCATAACTGTTATTTTGGTGGTGTGCTAAGATATACCATGTCAACAAAAGTAACATTACATAAGCCCTAACCAAGTAGTGGAAAATGAGGTTACGGCGGAAGAGGTGATCGCGATTACTTGTGATTCAAAGGTTATTGAATCCCCTTGTTCTGTAAATCGCCCCCTTTTCTCACAATTGTCAAGATAATGTGAAGTGGAGTGACACCAAGCTGCTGCAAACAAAACCGTACATTAGTATCAATACATAAAAAGAGCCGGCAATGAATCAATATCGCATCATTACATTTTCCAAACCCTTTGCGTCTTTCCAAACGCAAACAAAAGCTAAAACACATTTAGTCTTACCGTCTATAGAAAAGATTTATGTAAATAGTAGATAGAAAAAAATACCTAGCCATTAGTTGGGATACATCATGAAGTGGCAAGCATAGCCAGCATAAGGTGAAGAGTAATCTTTGTCTGCCTTCAACCTTTCATCCCCTTATTTGATCCAAATATATATAAATAAACAGATAAGCACAAAGGTACTTAACAAAAAATCCAAAATATACTTCATTCATTATGTTTCACATAAGCAAAGCAAAAATAATATGTATTGCTGTAACCCGTAGCAGACACCTTATAATTCAGTGCGAGTAAAAAAACATTCTTGGTGAAAAACCGCTTTAAATTTACATTTTTAAATTAACAACTTCTGTCGAATTTGAGTATAAACTGCCTAACTAAATTACAAAATCCCACATATGACTCAATTCACCTAAGTTCAAACCAATAACATTATTTAAGTCTATGGGTAGTATTTGCAGATACCTGTAAGTCAACATATCAGAACGAACAAACATCAAACATAATGTAAAAAGCGATTAACTTGTGTAAGTTTAGATTCCTATGTAACATTAAACTAAAACTCATGAATCAAAAGTTGCTATTTTTATAATGTAGGTATCATGAAAAATAATATCAGTGCAACAGTTAGATGACATGTGAGAATATAAAAGATGAATAATTGTAGTGTACCCATACATATCCGTCCATAGTTTTATATAACAAGTCATGTGCTTTTATCACATGGCTCTTCAAACAATACCTTCTTGCATTCACTCACTCTGCTGATCTTATTTGACTTGGTGAGCCAGCTATACATATATTTACTTCACATTCAATTTTCATTATTCATCTTCAAGTAACCATAAATCATTTTTAGATTATTTTTTGATACAAAAGCGTTAGATAATACAATAACTAATTACTTGTTTGGTTATATTAGGGGAGTAGAGAGGGTTAATGATCTTTAGAGTTATTCACTTTGCGCTTAATAAGCGTGTTTTATGACATGAGTTTCTGTCTCGACATTACGAATCGACTAATCCTAAGGCGACTACCCTTTTGTAAGTGGTAATGTGGTATTATTATTTTTGGTTTATTTGAGTAGCTATAATATCAAAAGTTAGTTAAAAATTGGATATATTGAGGCATTGCCCCCATTCCTATTATTCTGTTACTACAAATGTATAATTAACCGGTTAGTGAGTACTTTAAGGATATATGTTACGGGTTCGATATAAACTTTTGGCTAACGGTCATTGGAACAGACGTTCATTGCCTAGGTTCTTGAAGAATGGTCAATAGTCACCTAAAAGGGAACTGAACCTTTTAAGAAAAAAACTAAAATTTTGAGTTGCAAGTCAAACTATGATAAGTACTTAAGTAGGACACAAATTTAGATTGTTTAATGGCTTGTATACATAATCTTTTAGAGTTTAGTGAGTGATATAACATAATATTTGATACAATGAGCAAATATATAGGACAAATAAACATTTTCGCAAAGTGGACCAATAGACGTCATTAACACCATTAGCGAATGTAAATGATCCAAATCAAGCACACTTCACAATAACATACAACGGCTATAGCTATACTTGAATCCCTAACAATGTCTTATTTATGTAGTCATATACAGAACGAAAAAGAATTATTTAAATTGCAATGGGATCAGTACATTTTCCCCAAGGAACCAAGGCAAAAGAAAAGAAAGAAGATAATGTGCATTAAAACTCTACAGAAATATGTTTCTTTTAATTGATGTGAGCTAGCTACTATGTTATATACAGCATTTTGCTTTTACTTGCCCATATAACCATAAAATCCAACGTAAATAAGAGAGAGGGATTACCGAATATGGGCTGTTTAAGAATGGTGGACTGAGCAATGGTGATCTGGCTGTTATATGAACCGAATGACAATGCATGGATAATCACTTTGCTTTTCCTTGCTAATGCCTCTGAGGTCAGTCGCTTGGCTACTGCCAAGGGATCTTTTATGGATTTCACCATCTTAATGGCCTCAAGGTTGCTCATCACCTATACCAACACAAAGTTATTTACTTGTATGCAAATATACATGAAGACTATGTTGCCTTATAAAATAGTTGATTTGGGTTATGTGTGTCCTTAAAGAGCCAAACAGGTCAAACGAAAAAAAAAGATTTGGACAACAAAGAGACGGGTCAAACAAGTTAACTTTCGTTCCAAGTGGTGTTTTAATGCGTATAATCGATTACCATTACAAACGTAGTTTTTGTAAGAATACTTTAGTAGTTAGACAAAAAAAAATAGGCATGGAAACGTTTGTGGATGGAACAAGTTATGACATGTTGTTATCCAACCTGCCACCAGTGATGGACAATTACCCAGGCCATTAAGTACTATACGATACAAATTTACTTAAAAGTGAGTGAATAACGAACCTTCCATAAGCCATCACTTGCCAGTATCACAAACTCTATGGAGGCATCGATAGGTACATGTCTTATGTCAGGAACTTAGATGTGCTTTAAGACTCTGGTCTCCAAATGCACGAGCAACAGCAAGTTGACCATTGACTCGAGGAACATGACCTAAAGAAAATGATATAAATTCCACTATTTTTTAGAGCTTGCTGAAAAAAAGTGACTGAACTAAAATATGTATGTAGCAATTCTGCTATCGTCTACTGCATTACATAATTGTAAGATGAACCAATAATTTGTCAATTTTTTTTACGGTTTCCATAGTACAAACCACATCTGCATCTATAGATTGCAGAACACTGGTGTATGGTTGAGGTGACGATTTCCACCCATGTACTCATAAACAGGTCGAATGTGTAAAATTATACTCCGTAATACTGTATTGCTATAAAGGAAAGGGTCGAATATCGGTTATTAAAAGAACAAGCTAGAATTGGAATAACATACCAACTGTAAACATATTTGACATGAAAATTAATGTTAAGTAAACTTTTGGACAAAAAGGGTTTCAGGTCAACCATATTTACCAAAACGACCCGTTTTTGATCTGCCACCAATGTTACCACCTCCCGTGTAACACCATAGTGTCACATCTCTTAAAACGTGAAGTTCTGTGGAAGCTTTTTACCTGGAAGTTTAGTCACAAATCCACCCTGTTTCTCAATCCTACTCCTTTCTTCAAGTGGTTCATGGTCCACTGTAAGCTGATTGGCAGATCCCCTCTCGCATAGAACAGCTCTGGAATCTCCTATATTTGCCACCCATAGATCTCTGCCATCGATGACAATTGCAGTAACTGCAGTTGAGCCACCAGGACCTAATTGCATAGCATTCTCGAGGATATTCTTGTCAGTAGAACGATATGCATCTCTTATCGCCCTCTCGGGATCTTTCCAAAAATTTGGCTGAGAATTAAAAAAAATAACACATGGGTGTCAAAATAAAAATTGGAAAAAAATTACTCTTATCTAGAGGACTAATCGATGTGCTTTTCAAAAGCTTATAGTCTGTCCGAAGGTGTCCGATGATCCTAAACAAAGACAACCAGTTTAAATGGACTAAAAGTATTTAGTTAAAAGTTATAACTATGAATGTAGCTAAATAACTACCAGAGTTGACACATTTTTATCCTTCATACTGGCCTCACTTGGTTCATCATGTTGCAATTTCTAATTGCATAAGAACATAGAATAATAGCGTATACTACTGTCTGCAATGAATGTTTCAATGTACCTTTCATGGTGATATCGTTGGAATGAGTGTTTGATGATATCAGGATCATCGGACAGTTTTTGGATACTGAATAAAGGTAGCAGTTTCTTTGACTTGTTTGATTCATATG
>BQNB010056403.1:4567-15442 GCA_026074375.1 Tanacetum coccineum | reverse complement strand
ATATATATATATATATATATATACATATATATATATATATATATATGTCAGTCTTCCCTCCTACTTAACGTTGCCCATGTTCTCCCTCGTACGGATAATGCCGTCAAGAATGAGGACCCGAAGTGCTGGCCGGTCTGCTACCGAATCACGAGGAGGGGGAACGGGTGGACGAACTGGTAGAGATGGTGGAAGAGTGAGAGAGCCTAGGATGAGAAATGTTAACCCAACTAGTGAACCTGAGGGTCCAGTGAATGACCAAGGAGGAGGAGCTAATGGGGGTATTGGGGCAAATGGAGGCGTGGATGGAGTCCCTGACTTCTCCACAATCATTGCCCAACAATTGCAGAATTTGCTACCCACCATTCTAGCTCAAGTAGGTAACCATGGTAACAATCAAGAGAACATTGTCAATGATAACATTCAAGGGAATGTTAGGAATGCCATTGTGAATAATGAAAAGAGAGGTTGTACTTATAAGGAGTTCTTAGCTTGTAACCCTAAGGAGTATGATGGTAAGGGAGGGGCTGTAGTGTATACCCGTTGGATTGAAAAGATGGAGTCAGTTCAGGACACGAGTGGATGTGAGGATAACCAAAAAAGTGAAATACACTGCTGGTTCATTTATGGGAAAGGCTCTCACTTGGTGGAACTCTCAAGTTCACACTAGGAGTCGAGAGGCCACTGTTGGTATGGCTTGGGAAGATTTTAAGACTCTGATGAGGGAGGAATTCTGTCCTAGTAATGAGATGCAAAAGTTGGAAACTGAGATGTGGAATCACGCCATGGTCGGGGCTAGCCATGCTGCGTATACTGATAGGTTTCATGAGTTGGATAAGTTAGTTTCGCACCTAGTAACCCTAGAAAATAGGAAGGTTGAGAGGTATGTGTATGGCCTTGCTCCACAGATTCGAGGAATGGTGGCAGCAACAGAGCCAGCGACCATTCAAAAGGCTGTGCAGTTAGTTGGTGCGCTGAACGATGAAGCCATTAGAACTGGAACAATAAAAAAGAACCCTGAGAATAGGGGAAATAGTGGAGAGTTGGGTAGGGATAGAAGTGCTAGGGATGATAACAAGAGGGGTAGGACTGGAAATGCTTTTGCTACAACTGTTAATCCTGTTAGGAGAGAGTACAATGGTGCAACACCGAATTGTATAAAATGTAACCTACACCACCTACCTGAGACACCTTGCCGTGTTTGCTTTAACTGCAACCGCCCTGGGCATATGGCTAAGGATTGTAGAGCACCTAGGATGGTGAACCCAGTGAATGCTAGAAACCCAACTGCTGCTCCTAGAGCATGCTATGAGTGTGGGGGTACCGATCATATCAGATCAGCATGTCCTAGATTGAATAGAGCACAAAGGCCAACAAGAAACCGCCCAAACCAAGCTATAGCCATTGAAGGGGGACAGGGTCGTGGGAACGACGGAAATCAGGCTAGGGGAAGAGCATTTATGTTGGGAGCAGAGGAGGCTCGTCAGGATCTGAACATCGTGACGTGTACGTTCACTTTAAATAATCACTATGCTACGACTTTGTTTGACTCTGGAGCCGATTATTGTTTTGTTTCCACTACCTTCTTACCTTTGTTAGGCATAGAGCCTAGTGATTTAGCGTTCAGTTATGAGATTGAGATAGCTAGCGGGCAGCTAGTAGAGATTGACAAAGTGATGTGAGACTGTAAGTTAGAAATAGAAGGTCATATCTTCGATATTGACTTGATACCATTTGGGAAAGGGAGTTTTGATGTAATCGTAGGAATGTACTGGTTGTCCAAACACAAAGCTGCTATAATTTGTCATGAGAAAGTAGTTAGAATCCCACTGCGAAATGGTGAAGTACTTAGGGTCATAGGAGAAAGACCAGATGAGAGGATGAGACATCTCATGAGTGCAAAGGCCAGTGAGCAAAAACTAGAAGAAATTGTTGTGGTTAGAGACTTTTCTGAGGTATTTCCAGATGACCTATCAGGATTACCTCCTACTCGAGAAATAGAATTTAGAATTGAGTTAATCCCTGGAGCAATGCCGGTTGCAAAGTCTCCCTATCGATTGCCACCTTCTGAAATGGAGGAGTTGTCAGAACAACTCAGGGAACTCCAGGACAAGGGTTTCATTCGACCAAGTTCATCACCTTAGGGAGCACCAGTATTATTTGTTAAGAAGAAAGATGGTTCTTTCAGGATGTGCATTGATTATAGAGAACTAAACAAGTTAACCATTAAGAATCGATATCCGCTTCCTAGGATAGATGACCTATTTGATCAACTGCAGGGTTCGCAGTACTTCTCTAAGATAGATCTTAGGTCTGGATACCATCAGCTGAGAGTGCATGAGGATGACATTCCAAAGACTGCATTTAGGACTCGATGTGGACATTTCGAGTTCACAGTGATGCCCTTTGGTCTGACAAATACACCAGCGGTATTCATGGACTTGATGAACCGAGTGTGTAGGCCTTATCTAGACAAGTTTGTGATAGTGTTCATAGATGATATCTTGATCTATTCTAAGACCCGAGAGGAGCATGAGATGTACTTAGGGTTAGTTTTGGAGTTATTGAAGAAGGAGAAGCTGTATGCTAAGTTTTCTAAGTGTGAGTTCTGGTTGCGAGAAGTACAGTTTCTTGGGCATGTGATAAATGGTGATGGCATTCACATAGATTTTAGTAAGATTGAAGCCGTTAGGAATTGGGAAGCCCCTAGAACTCCGACTGAAGTCCGATCATTCTTAGGATTGGCTAGGTACTATCGTAGATTTATCGAGAACTTTTCTAAGATAGCTAAGTCACTTACCGTCTTAACTCAGAAAAGTAAGACTTTTGATTGGGGTGAGGAACAGGAGAATGCATTTCGAACTTTAAAGGATAAGTTGTGTAACGCACCTGTTCTAGCTCTCCCTGATAGGCCAAAAGATTTTGTAGTATATTGTGATGCATCAGGCATAGGGTTAGGCTGCGTGCTGATGCAGAGAGGTAAAGTGATAGCTTACACATCTAGACAGTTAAGAATTCATGAGAAGAATTACACCACCCATGATTTAAAACTGGGTGTTGTTGTATTCGCCCTTAAGATCTGGAGACATTACCTGTATGGAACCAAGAGTGTGATCTACACCGACCATAAGAGTCTTCAGCACATTTTTAACCAAAAGGAACTGAATATGTGTCAACGTCGCTGGATAGAGCTTTTCAGCGACTATGACTACGAAATTCGCTACCACCCTGGTAAGGCGAATGTAGTAGCAGACGTACTAAGTAGGAAAGAGAGAGTGAAACCTAAGAGAGTTAGAGCTATGAACATGACCCTCCAGTCGAGTATCAAGGATAAGATGCTAGCGGCTCAGAGAGAGGCATCTGATGAGATAACAGGAATGCAACGAGGACTTAATGAGATGATGGAATGTAGGAATGATGGAACATTGTACTACTTAGATAGGATATGGATACCTTTGAAAGGTGATGTGAGAACCTTGATAATAGATGAGGCTCATAAGTCAAAGTACTCTATACATCCAGGAGCCGACAAAATGTACTATGACCTTAGGGATAGGGATTGGTGGCCAGGAATGAAGAAAGATATAACTGTATATGTAAGCAAATGTTTGACCTGTCTGAAGGTTAAGGCTGAGCACCAGAGACCATCTGGCCTGCTGCAACAACCTGAAATACCAGAATAGAAATGGGAGAACCTAGCCATGGACTTTGTAATGAAACTACCTAGGACTAGTCATGGGCATGATTCAATCTGGGTTGTTGTAGACCGATTGACTAAGTCAGCTCACTTTTTACCTATGAGTGAAGATTTTAAGATGGATAGATTGGCTAGGATGTATTTAGATGAGATCGTGGCAAGGCATGGGGTGCTAGTCTCGATTATATCTGATCGGGATGGTTGTTTTACCTCAAGGTTCTGGCAATCAATATAAGAATCTCTAGGAACTCGGTTAGACATGAGTACAGATTACCACCCTCAAACCCATGGTCAGAGTGAGTGTACTATCCAGACCCTGGAAGACATGCTAAGAGCATGCGTCCTTGACTTCAAAGGAAGTTGGGATGTTTATCTTCCACTAGTAGAGTTTTTGTATAACAATAGCTATCACTCTAGCATTAGATGTGCAACATTTGAAGCTTTGTATGGTAGGAAGTGTCGTTCGCCAATCTTGTAGGCTGAGGTAGGAGAAGGTCAATTAATAGGACCTAAGATAGTGCATGAAACCACTGAGAAAATCTCTCAAATCAAAGAAAGGCTTAAAACTACGCGTGACTGCCAGAAGAGCTATGCTAACAAGAAAAGGAAACCTTTATAATTTAAGGTAGTAGATCATGTTATGCTTAAAGTGGCATCGTGGAAGGGAGTAGTGCGTTTTGGAAAGAAAGGGAAGTTAGCACCCAGATTTGTAGGACCTTTTGAGATAACTGAGAGAATTGGCAAGGTAGCTTATAGGTTAAGACTACCTCAAGAGCTGAACAACATTCATGACACGATCCACGTGTCCAATCATAAGAAGTGCTTGGCTGATCCAACACTTTAAGTACCTTTGGAGGAGATCCAAGTAGATGAGAGATTAAATTTTGTGGAAGAGACTGTAGAAATTTTAGAAAGAGAGTTCAAGAAGCTGAAGTGTAGTAGAATTGCCATTGTCAAGGTTCGGTGGAATTCGAAACGTGAACCTGAATTTACGTGGGAACGTGAAGATCAGATGTAGCTCAAGTACCCGCATTTGTTTAGTGATATTAGTAGTTGAATTTCGAGGTCGAAATCCTTTTAAGAGGGGTAGAATGTAACCTTTGCCCTTTTTGTGTTTTGAATATTTTAAATTTAGTCCTTTGACTATTTGGCGTATGCCAGTTTATTTGGAATATGTACCGTATTGATGATGGTGAACTTATGAAATTTGAGATGTTTTATGTGATTATTGTGTTCAATTATCCTTTTTAGAGGATATTAGTATGTTATTTATGTTCCGGGTGGGTTGACCTATGATTTATGAGAAATGCCAAAAAACGAGTCTCGACACGTCCGTTAATGTCCAAATGAAACTTTAAGGGTATAATGTGTAAATGGGTCAAGTAAATACTCTAAGTTATTGGAAAAGTATTTTCAAGATGAATAAAAATGCTAGTTTACCTTGGAAAATATTTTACGATCAAGTTTTATGAGATTTAAGTGATCTCAACACAAAAAAGAAAGACCCGAGCCTCCCTTGGATTCCATTTTAGACGTGTGAGCTTAAGGAGGGACAAAAGAGATATTTTTTTGTTAATGGCCTCTAATTAGTACATATGCTCCATTACCACATTATTCTTCCCATTTCATTTTTCATTTTCAAAAATAAAACACACACATAAGTGTGTGTGTGTGTGTGTGTCGTCCTCCACCCAACCACCATAAACCACCATAAATTTTCTGACTTTGATAAAAAACAAGATACTACGAGTTGATACGAGTGTTTGGGTATTCATTTAAACAACGTTTAGGTTGTCCGGTTCGTGTCGAAATCTACATTTTTGAAGATTTTCTTGTAAGTTCTTAAATTTAAATTTTGTTTGTCCTTTTGGGTTGTTATTGATGCATAGATGTTAGTTGTACAAGTTGATCGTCGTAAAAACGAGTTTTGAAAACGAAACGAATAAAAAGGGTGTTTGTTTAGGTGTCGCATAAATGAAAGAAATATGAGGTTTTATTAGTTTTGATATTGTCCTCGTGATGGTTGAAAAACATAAATTGCTAAATAGCTTATTTTATATAGTAGCTTGTATAGCTTATTTTTGGCTTTTTATGGCTTATTTTGGGCTTATATAGCCACGACTTGAAGAGAGGACACAAGGGAGACGATTTTTATTAATTATTGTGTATGTCGTACGTTCGAGGATTATTATTTTAACTTATGGTGATAACCAAATGCGATACGTAGTTTACTAGCTTATTAAAGCTTAATATAGTAGTATTTTAGAGCTTATGGGCTCACGGCCCAATAAGCCACTAATAAACCGCGGCTTATTTGATGGCTTATTGTGGTTCGGATCACTTATTTATTTTCCATATTGTGTTACGTATATTAACGAACCTTATTTTTGGGCTTAAAACGTGTTTTGGACTTATGAAAACCTTAATGGACCCTTATTGGGCCTTAAAGCCCAATAAGCGATAACTAGTCATTTTGTGAGTTTTGTCGGACTTTTGGAAGAAAAATATGATTACAAAGTAATATTTAATGATATTTTGGGAAAAACACTTTGATAAATGTTGCGGATTGATATTTTGGATTTTGTCAGAAAAGTGTCGGAAGTTGAAAAGTGGTCGAAATAAAGTTTTAAAAACTTTGGAAACGTGTTATAAGCGTACGGATCATGTTGAAATTTTGTAAAAAGTTTATACTCAAAACATAATTTTTGATTTAAATAATAAAGTATTATTTTATTATTTTAATAAATTCACTAAAAGACGAAAAATGTAAATTTTTCCTTACCTTCTTTAAAATGTTTATCATAAATAAACGTTTCATTTCGTATAGTATAAATAGTATGTACATGGTAACTAAGAGTACCGAATAGACTTACCGAATTATATTTATAATTATATATTATAAATATTTATTTACTTTGCTGCCTATGTTCGTTAAAATAGTATGACTACATTATGATGAGGTATGGATTTGATAAGATATTTTGGGCTAAGTCGTCAACCATCATACCACTAAAACGTTAAGTGTAATTGTACAACGCGTCTAATCTCTATGCATCAAACGTGAAAACTATTTTTGGAATAAATGATTAAATGGGACATTAATTGGACTAGGTCGTGTGAGGACGTCGTTTGCAACTTACTTGTGTGATACCGAATTGTCGGTTGGGACTATTGCTTGAGGTGAGTTCTCGTAGCCCCACTTTTTAAATCTTTTCCGTTGGGGGAAAATGATACTCAAAGTTATCTTTTGAACTTGTTTTCATATTGTGCGAACCTTTATTTATCTTTTTGGACAATGCTATGTGCCTATGACTGTTATGTGAATATTATGTGGTATGTGATATGTGATTTATTGGAGCGGCGGGGTACGCCTACCCTAGTTTTGTGAGATGTTTGGTTTGGTGATCTTGCCCTAATATTGTGCTCCAGCTGGTAGGCCCTTAGGTGCTTAGTGACATCAGAGTTGTGATTCTAAGAGCGTTAGTATACGCTAGTATTGATATTAGATGGTAAGTATGTTTTTTGATCGTTTTGCCTTTATATTCACTGTCATATGGCCTATGCTTGTCCACTCAATTAAAATCTATTGGCACAGCTTTTGGGTTTAAGGTCAAACCTACGAGCTCACCAATTTTTGTGTTGACGTTTTCGAGTATTATTTTCAGGTGTTAAGAATGAGCAGTAAAGTTGGATATGCGTTAGCAGGCTTTAAGAATTTCCTTGCATGGACCTTGAATGTGTGATGCCCTTATCTTAATTATTGTTTAGAGATTGAATTTATGAGGATTTATGTATTTGAGATTGTTGGACCCCTGCGTGGGCAGTTTGGATGTGTAAGCAGATATTTGATGTGTTCTATGATAGGACCTAACTCATGTTTGTATGTGAGAATGATGGTCATCATGACACTCTTATTTTAATGCATTTTAGTTTTCTCTATCTTGTATCTTGTGTTATGATTGATCATTTTGTTGCACTCCCGTATTTTCGCCGTTGTCGGGGTGTGATATCCGTAAACATAGCAAGCTCGCTACTAACTTCATCTTCATCATCCAAAGAGGAGAAAAAAAATAGATCGGAAGACATTGTGTAGTTTGAATGTGTGTAGAGAGAATAGTTGTTTGAAGTTGTGAAAAAATTGGTGAAATAAGTGGGTATTTATAGTGATAAATTATTTAAATATAAAAAGTTAAAAAGTTTTTTTTATATATAAAGTAAATTACACAGTTTTTTTGGCTTTTTCCTTGTAACGACAACGGTCGTTTGGCCGATACATTTGCTCAAAATTCGTCGACGACTGATCGACCCACTATGGTGGCGACCGACGGTCGACCGACCATAGTGGGCAGCCTTATGGATTGAGTTAGATCTGAAATTATAATACTACTGTTTAAAGATAAATTAATGTGTAATACCTATAATACCCTTTCAGTCTTTTGTTCAATTGAAAAAAAGTCCTTATCTTTTTTTTAATTACAATTTTGGCACTTTTAATCTCAACCTTTGATTAAACTCATCCAATGACCCACATTCATTTTAAATGGTTCTATGAGTTCTATATAAAAAACTGGTTCTGCATTAAAATTACGACCTTATATATATATATATATATATATATATAAAAATAAATATATATATAATATAAATATCTAAATATATTTAAATATAATATATGTGGGTCTATAATAAAAAGGGTAAGAATGAGGATCAGATTTTGCAAGATCAAAAAGGGAGGTGGCAATTTTGTAAATACTCAAAACAATATGAGCAATTATATAACATTGTCTTTAACAAATCATAACCTCAGAGTAATAAAAGGGTACCGTTTATCATTTGTTTCATTTTCCCTAAAAAAATTTACACCCTTTCTCTCTCTAAAAATTAACGCAGATCTACTTCATCACAAACCATACAAATTCATCCCCAAAATCTAATCACCATTCGATTACTCATCAAAGATGCAACCAACTTCATCAATGATGATTACTGCATCGATCTATTGAGGTTTGAATATCCATTCGAGAACCTTCCTCCACCAACCATGGTGAAGACGAACCTACCAAATCTTACAAGGCCTTGTAAGTTAGTATATGATCTTTATTTTTGTTACTACATCGATTTGTTATATTTTTTTTACTAAAATCATGTTTTTGTTTAGTTATGATGCAATGGATTTTCTTTTTGAACATAATTGGAGTACGCTTCAATATATGATTGATTTAGGCTAATCGTATGTTTCATTATGTGTAAAAGTCTTTGTTTTGTTGATTGTATGTCTGATGCATTTGACTTTGTACTGTGATGCAGTAGGTGCTGAGTTGTCATGTATAGGGATGAATTAGACTAAGTGTAGGTTGCTTTATATGCGTAAATGTGTTTCTATGGTTGATTGTGTATCTGATGCACTTGATTTTGTACTGTGATGCAGTAGGTGATGAGTTGTCATGTAAAAGGATGAATTAGGCTAAGTGTATGTCGCGTTATGTGTGTAAATGCGTGTGTTTGGTTGTTTGTATGTTTGATGCAATTGAACTTGTATTGTGATGCAGTTGTTGTTCAATTGTCATGTATAACGATAAATTAGGTTAAGTGTAGGTCGCATTATGTGCATAAATGTGTTTGTATGGTTGATTGTATATCTGACGCACTTGATTTTAAACTGTAATGCAGTAGGTGTTTAGTTGTCTCATATAAGGATAAATTAGGCCAATCGCAGGTTGAATTGTGTGCGTAAATGTGTTCGTATGCTTTTTTGTATATGCAATGCACTTAATAGATGTTTTAAGTGAAATTATGTGATATTATAAAACCTCAAGGTGTTTAGGTAAGCTTACTTTATAATAAAAAATTTGGGTGGAATAAGGCAATAAGCTTATGCTAAAGCTCCAATTTTGGAGTTTTCTGAGAATCTTTAAGCTAAAGTATACCCAAACGCTTCCTTACTTGCTTTTGGTCTCCATTAAAGCATGCAATCCAAATTTTATAAGATCCTTTTAGTCATTTTGTGCCAATTTGTTGGCCCGTTGACTTCCGCATGCTGTAGCAGATGGCCTATAATCATAAATCATTACCTTTCTTTGAAAAAAATTGTCTTGTTTTACATAGAAGAACACCTTGTAAATGATTCTGCGTGTCAATGAAAAATGCTCTGCTGCACTGAAGATTACTTCATGGTTCTTTGGTTTATATTACAAATCTAAATCCTATCCATTCAGTGTTCTATGTACTGTTTGATTAGCATATCTTGTTGCTCTCGTGAAAAAACAAGCGGAGGTGCAACAATAGTAGTACACTTACACACACATGCAATGCACTTTCTCATAAAGGACTATTTTGCAGCTTATATAATAGTAAATCTTATATTCCTGATGAGAATTTACTTCTTTTAAACTGATAAGTGTAGTAGTTTGTTTGCGTTAACAACTTTGTTGTTTTATTGACTCGTAATCTACAAAGAGTTATTATGGAAGTACCCTTTTTTTCTTTCTGTCATACCTAGGGATCTCACTTGATAATTTCTTCCGTGATTTTATCATTACCCGTACCCAATCGCTTGTCTTATAATCTGTATAAAATACACCTCTCCACGCTATGTAGAATTCTACCTTTGGCTCTTTTGGCGGCTGTACCAATTCGCTTTAAGACCGCTCCTCAATATCAAATTACTGATGCTAGTTTTATAACCATCTATTTGTGGGGCTTTAGATACAACTATCTCTTCACTGACTTTGATTTTCTGATTTAGATCACGTTACTGTGAGCTTTACTAGGAGTGGTGGACCTAGTGGTCAAAATGTCAACAAAGGTTTGATATCTGTAATTTTTTCATGTAGTTTGCCTTTAGCGTCACCGACACTTCAGACTTTTCCTTTTTTTATACCAAGATTCACCCTCTCCATTTTGTTTGCAGTAAATACCAAGGTCGATATGAGGTTCAATGTCAGTGCATCACATTGGTTAAGTGACAGAGTAAGAGAGAAAATTCTACAGACGGTTAGTCCACTGTTATTCTCATTGGTGTTTCTGATATAGTAATCATAGCATTGTGTAAAGTAGACAATCTTTGCATCCAAAGGGGTTTTGAATGAAGGGGTACATTGTTATGTGTGAGACCCCCAAAATGCGGAATATATTCGGGTCATGGGTCATGGGGGTACCACGTCATCATACAAGACTCTAGG
>BQNB010056402.1:0-38682 GCA_026074375.1 Tanacetum coccineum | reverse complement strand
TTAAACTAAACAAAATAAAGTCTAATAACAAAATATAATAAAACCACATAATCGACACTTTTCATAAACCTAACAATCTGGGCATATTTGCATGATTTAAGGGGTTAAATGACCCCAAAATAGTGTATAAAATGACACCTCATCAAATACCCCTACATTTAGTATTTGCTTATCCTCCAGCAAATAAGCTTTTCTACCTAGACAATAACAATATGAGGGTCATTTAACCTACTTTTTAACAGTATTTTACAACATAAGCTTCTAGACCTCATAATTAACAGCATAGAAAGTATATACTAGCACCTCACATAAGTGTTTGGGATTCTCTCTTTCTCTCGGGTGTATAATAACTTATAACATAATAGGGAAACGAAAAATAAACACTCATTACCTGTCATAACATATAAATTACCATAGGCTTGGTAAAAGATCATACCTCTATCGCTAGGCGCACGCATTATTCAGTACTATCTAAAAGGTCTTTTAAAGGGTTGTGGGGTGTAGGTGTAAGATAACATTAATGGAAACGAAAATGGATGGGATACATTTGGGTGGTGAGTTTGGGTGAATTTGGAGTGGAAGGGTTAGCTAATTATTTATAAGAATACATGTTGATTTGGTTGCTAAGCCAAAGACTCGGACAAAATATACAAACTCTACACAACTCTACATCAATCTCTTTCTTTCTTTTTTCTTGACTCTAGGATAACATAACATAAGCAAATGGCAGCCCGTACATTTTTTACTATTTTTTTATATACATTTCTCTTTTTCGTATATTTTTGCCCTGCCATTGCTTAAACATATAATACATCATGGGGGTTTATAGATACACCCCTACACTTGAACTTTTACATACTTTATTATTTACAATCTAACTAGTGACCCAATTTGAGATGGATCAACATAACATGGAGCTTATTGAGCTCTATTAGGGGGTAATAAATTACTTCTTCCCTAATTCTTCATAAGATGAACACTATCATGAATCCCAATCGTCTCAAAACAGTATTTACAAAGATAAAGACTTAGCAACCGTGTACTCAAATAATTAACTTGGGTTAAAACAATAATGTACTAAAGGTGAGTACATACAAGGTAGGCTAAGGCGATTTGGGTGTAACAATTAGTTTAAGGGTGACAATGCTCTTTATTAATAGTCTGGCTTAACCAGAAAATTATGAAAACCGTGAAAAAGGATAGGCTCGAAGGGTTGTAATAGGGGTATCCTGCACTAAAAATAAGTGCATGGCAAGGGTATGGGATAGTTACATGATCGGTGTGACCATCATAAAAATTACAGGTTTTAAAACATTGGTTAATCCTAGTGCCTCTTATCTAGAAAATCCTAATACTCACTATGTGGTCTCGGGATGCATCACAAAAACAAGTTCTAGAATTTAATATACTACCGGTACACTCATATAATTTAATACCGATACCAATGCTCTAGAAAAGGCGACTAAGACCATACATACACATCCGTAACAAAAAAATAGACACATATGACTGCATTCAAACCTTAACTCGATAAAGCTAAAGGTACAAATTATCTTGGGTATCAATAATGGATACCCGAATTTCTAAAGATCTAAAGGCGAACCTCACATGTTTAGGGTGGAATTTTGAGGGTTTTTGTGCTAGTCATACACATTCCTATCCATGAGACGCTATTAATACTTGGTTTTCATCAGTATGTGTCATAAATTTTTTTACATTTGGGTCAAAATTACCTTTTTATGCTATATTTTGATATATTACCCATTATTAAAAGGAACAAAGCAAATGGCAAATGAAGGAATAGTTTCTAAGGCTTATTTTCCCCCTCTACACTTAAGTTGAACATTGTGCCCAATGTTCTATAGAAGTACCCGTAAAAACGAATAAAGGGAAAAGAAAAAAAGTAAAAGAAACTAGTACTCCCCTGGTTTTCTTAATAATGGAGAAGAAACATGCGATAACTGGTTAAATCGTCCTCCAAGAATTGTCCAATGAAACTTTCTAAGAATTTCCAAGCTTCTTCTTGTCAAATATAACCTGTAATCAAAGACAAAGACAACTATACCAAGCATACAATCAGCGGGATAAATAAATATACAATGACAGTTTAGAGTTTCGACTCTATGAAAGCAGTAAAGATAGGATGAGAGTAATGATATAATTATAGGTTTTCTGCATGTTTACAAAAGAATTACAAATTTTAAATATTGCACATTTTATTTTTCCGAAATACTTGAAAATTTTCGAATTTTTACATAGCTGGAGACGCGACACCGTTAGGATAAATCCTGACGCCGTCTCCAGCGTCTGTGAAAATTTCTTCTTCGTTTTTAATGAGAAATTTCCTGCACGTAATTTTATTAATCAAATTTGAAGAAAGCATTGCATAAAACCTGGAATTAATCATAATAATTATATGACTCGAAATTGACGCAAATGAACCTAAATAATTTATTTTAAATGTTTGAATTAGGTTCTTAAAAACCGGATATTTCCCCTACACTTATTTTGTTGCAAAATACCTTTGATTGCAAATAAGACGAAGTTATAAACAAACAAAGCATGATTAAAAATAATTCAAACATAATAAAACAAACAATAAAGAATTAAAACACAAGACACTTCTAAATGCGGGAAAGATAAATATTGGGTTGCTCCCTAAAAAGCACTTTTCTTTATTTACGAGTCTTGTAGCTAGACTCGAAGTCACACGTCCTTACGTGACTTCTCCTTCATCATCCATTCCAGTCGCATACTCGGGTCCAAGGTCTAGGCATTCTTTGTAAAATCCTAGTATTTTGTTCATTACATACTCCACTCCGCTTCTCTTGTCCTCCTCGTTCCTAAGGTGGACCAATTTCGTATGCTCTTTTTCCAAGTCTGATAATTAGTTATATGGTTCTATCTTATGGGGCATTTTATAGGCAATCTCATCAGTCCCGTTTATGAACCTCAACACTCTTTCAGGTGGTTCGTGAGTCATGTTGGATATTTCAACAAAAGGCCTCTCTAATACTAATTGCGACACCCTAGGGTCTATGATTGAACTAATATCCTCGACAATCATAAAGTTTATGATATAGGTGAAGTTTCCTATGAAAACATGCATATCTTTAATCCTTCTTGTGAAATTGCTAACCCCTCTATCCGAATTTTCCCTAGGGTCGAGTTTTCTCTTCATGATCCAATTATATATCATTAGGGTCATGATATTTAGAGGGGAGTTAGGGTCAATGTAGGATTTTTCCACATGCACATGTCCAATGTTGCATGGTATCTTGAGGTTTGATGGGCATCCTTCGGTGATGATGGGATTCCTTAGAAATATAGAAGGGATTGGACCACACATAAGATACTTGTGATATGCTAGTTCACTCCTAGTTGGGAATATATCAAAATACTCCACTTCTTGTTCTTCAACTTCGGGTTCCTCCTTATGGGAATGGTCATTTATCTTGACTATCTCAATAAACATTACGTCGCCATCATCCCCCTTTATGCAAACAAGTTCAGTGTTGGAGGATTTGGGAACCAACCCTAGCGATTCGAAGAATAAATTGAGTTTAAGGACTTTTTCAGTGATGAATGAAATTGATGGATCGGGTGGTACAAAATGATTGACATGGATTTTTTTCTGGGTTTTCCTTCTCTTCTTCCTTATTATCTTCTGGTTTGTCATTGTGGGGCTCACCCTGTTGCTTGGGGTAGATTGTGATGGCGTTGATTGAACCATGGATATGGGTTGAGCATTGCGGGTCTATTGTTGGGTAAGAAAGAGCAGACAAAACTATGGAAGTACTCAGTTTCAGGTTCTTAACCATTTCGCTAGGTAGTGCTCCTGCTATTCGATCGGTGATGGCCTTTAACACTGTGTTAATTTTGTTGGTCAACTCGCTTTGTTGTTGTTTGAAATCGGCTTCAAACTTGGACAGTCTAGCATCGTGAGATGCCATAAAATTAGATACCAAACCTTTAAGATTTGTTTAATTTGTAAAGCTTCGAGGATTGTTGTTGAAGGAACGGTTTAGAACCGGTTAGATGGGTTTGAAAAATTATTTTGGGAAGCTTGGGGTTGTCTGCACCTAAGGTTTAGGTGAATTTTCCATGACGGATTGTAGGTGTCACCAAGATTGTTTTGCTCTGGCTTAAAGTGTACCACTTACCTCCCGCTTCATCGGTACACGAGGATGCATATTCAACAAAGGCTTGTTCGGTCTTTCATACAATACTGAGTATCACGAGGACCACTGCAGATCTCACATGGGGTAGTAATTTTGTTCACTTGAGTAGGTTGCGTCGAAGCAAGGTGGGCTTCCATCAAGCGCTAGACTTGATTCTCAAGCTCGATGAGGCGGCGATAAGATGTACTCGGGACATCTTGAGGCAAAGTGATTACCTTGACCGGCTTAGCAAAATCCCTTGGGTCGTTCCAACTTTTGTTGTCATAGAGGGCGAGGTCCTCTAATAATGCACAGGATTCTTTGGTGTTTCGGTCACGAACCTTACCGCAGGCCGATTGGTCAATGGTTCGTCTTATAACGAGATTAACATGGTCATAAAAGATTTGTACTTGGAGCCAAAGGTTGATGCCATGATGAGGTACTTTTTAGAGTAAGTCTATGAAATGAGTACATGCTTAAGATAAAGATTCTACATGATGTTGCTAGAACACCAGGATATCATTGCAAAGTTTTATAGTCCTTCCCGGTGGAAAGAATTGAGCAAGGAAACGAGTAGTAAGATCTTCCCATGTGGTGATGGGTCCTGCTGGATGATGTTCAAGCCAGTTGCTAGCTTGATCATGAAGGGAAAATTGAAATAAACGTAAGCGCATTCTTTCCCTGTTTTCACCGTCAAGGTCAAGTGAGTCCACAAGTTTTAGAAAATCCTTGAGGTTTTGGTTTGGATCCTCGGATCGAAGTCTGTGAAACGAGCATCCATTTTGCACCAACCGAATGGTGTCGGATCAAAGAGGTACCACGTTGTTACCTACGGGGACCTCGATGGTATTTCTGTAGCCCTCGTGGCTAGGTTTGGAGTAGTCTCCAAAAGTGCGGATAGGATTCTCGTCTCCCATAGTGGTTGATGAGAATGGGTTATGAAACACTTAACACAAAGAAAAGATAGACTACAAGAAAGCTAATATGCGGAATTAAAATCTCACTTAAAAGGATTCAAGTAAGTAGAACTAAGATAAACTATGATCAAAACTAAACTATTCCCCATACAGCGGTGCCAAAAACTTGATGTGGTCATCGTAGGACTTCTACACGAAGTTTTACAACTCCCTAGGCAGAACACCTAACCGTTGTAGTAGTATAGGCAAGACTCGAGGGTTGTTATCATTCTCGAGGGGAATAGGTTGGGAAGGCTTGATCACGGCCTAACAGAATTCTAGGGGTTGAGGGAAGATTATTTTTGTATTTTTATGTTTTATAGAAAGCAAGTAAATATATGGTTTGAGAGGTTAGTTTGTTTAACTATGAACTAAACTAATTAATATCTAATCTACTAGTGATAACTTTATGATAATTTAATGCATTTACTTAATCATGCACTACTAATCAGATTGCTTCCCCTAATCCTGCTTCCTTGTCACACTTGTGATGATCTGTGTAAGTATTTCCTAGGTCATGAACGGATTACACGAACCCGCCGTCTATTTAATATTCCGTTAGGGCAACACACAAGTAAGATAGTATGAAGACTATTACAAGGCCCCTAAGAGTATATTAAATGCGTGTGAAATACCTTAAGAGGGATCAACCATATAATGAGGTAAGGTAGTATGAAGACTATTACCCGATAGTATCCTTTCTACGCATTCGCGTTTCCCTAGACGTGTCTACAGCGATACAGACAAAAGCTGGTTTTATAAAGCCTAACGACACATTCATCAATAAGAAGCAACAGTAATAGGATCTATAATCCAACTTTCATGCAATCATAAGCAAATACAAAGGAGGGTTTAGCCTCGCATGTTATAATGAAAGCAAGGAGATAAATCAATCACACAACACATAAATATATTGAATGATTAATGATAAATAACCTTACTTGAATTAAAATATGGATCTAAGGTAGTACAATAGGGTTTTGAGGCCCTAAAAATAACCTATGAAGCTGCTACAAAGGCTAGGTTTCGTCTCTCTAAAGTTATACAAAGTTACCCACTTGAATCCCTAAAATCAGTTTTATATTTATAGAGATATCGCTTTGTACTCCTGACGCCGTCACCGCGTAGATGGTTCTTGGTCCACTTTAAGTCGGCTACGTCCTAACGCCGTCACTATGAATGTCATGACGCCGTCTCTTTATGGTTGTGACACCGTCTCTAGGCTCTGAATGAATAATTCTTCATGGTTCTTGGTGTAGAGTCGTAGTCTTGTCTGTTTCTTCTCCAAATGAGCCCAAGTTACGTGTATTTCCTCCAAATGCCATCCAAGTGCTAAAAACCTAAAAATAAATGATTAAGCACATAATCTGGGCATATATGCATGATTTAAGGGGTTAAATTACCCTTAAAATATCATATAAAATGACACCTCATCAACAACAAAGACAAGTTGGCCCATGATAGTTGAAGTAAATGGGGTAACCCATGAGAGGTGGTTGAGGTTGTAGTTGTGGTAAAGGTGGTGATGGGTATCAAGAATGTGATCAAAAGGGGTGATTGGTGACAAGGAAAGAGTGATGTCAAAGAAATGATGACTTTGGAGTAGAAGTGGATGTGAGGGTCTTGGAGGTGCATCCATGAAATTTTCAAGAAAAGGATTTGATAGTTGAGGATATGGTGTGTCATTAGAAGTAGGAGGTGGGGATTAAGGTTTTGATTCAAATGAGGAAGAGGTAGTGCCAAAGGTAGATGATGTATCTTTGGTGGATGGAGATTTTGATGGTGCATTTGGTGGAGAAGGAGAAGAGTATGTTGTTATGGGAGAAGGTGTGGTGGTGACATCTTTATTACTAGAAATATTAACGTATAGTTGTCTAGGTGAGATTATGGTTAGTTTTATTTTCTTTGAAGGGTTGAAGGAAGAAGCTTGAGTGGAATCCATGGTAGGAGAGTTTTAAGAAGATGAAGATGATAAGAAGAGTGGGAAGGATGGCTTATTTAATTAGGAAGCATAGGATTGAAAAGGCAAAGCATGAGGATTAAGAAAATAGATTCCAAAAGTGGTTTAGCAAAATCCAAAAAGTATAGATGTGTCTAGTAGAGAGGATAGTCAACTGCACAAAAAATCAGGTATTCACAGTAAAATTTCTGTGACTCTGATGGCGGTCCCATAGTTATATGGCGGTCCTAGATATATTTGGGTGCCGCCCAGTATTTATGAGGGCCGTTTTCTGGAGGAGTAGAATTTTTCTTGTTTTTCAAAGTTTTTGTAAAACAAGTCCAGAAAAATTTCCTAAAGTCAGCCTTTTGTAGTCAATCCTATTTCACCATGAATCATCTAATACCTAATAATCAAATTCACAAAAACTAACTATCCTAAATTTTATTAAAGAAGCACACTAAGAGATAATCATGCATAATATCATATAAGTAACCATAGTGTAAAAAGGTACATGCAAGCAAGGGTTTAGGATGATAAAATGGAATGAACATTCAAGGCAAGTTATGTTGCCCGTACTACGTACTAAGTTACTACTAAATAGCATAAGTTTAAGTACCTAAGCATAATAAAGTAGTAAATATAATTAATATTGTCATATAGCAATTTTCTAAATTTCTCACTTCTTCGTGTTTCTCAATAAGTTCCTAAGGCCTTTCCCGATTGACCTTAATCCACCATGATGCTCATCTCATAACTAAACTTGATGGTTGATCATTTTGGTTTGGCGGGTGTAAAATGGTTCCATGTCAGGGTTAATGTTTGGTGGGTTTTAAAAGACTTGAGGAACCTCATTTGTTAATGAAGTAACAAAACAAGTGAGGGAAGGAGTGCTTGCATGCGAGGTCCCTTCATCATTTCCATCATCATCATCATCATTGAGATGAGAGGAGGATGGTTGATCAAAGGCGGAGGAAGAAGAAGTAGAGTGACGACATCTTCTCGTGCCACAATCCTTTCCAGTCTTTCGCTCTTGTTGAGCAGTAAGAGGATTCATGACACGATCATACAAGACATAAGACTCAATGACCAACTTAGGACCTTACTTATGACGAATTTAAATAAACGGGTTAATAACATACCATATGGTAAAATTAACCTAGCTTGTTTAGTGACCCACTCTATTTATTTTGCCATATAATAGGCGAGGTAAACTTTTCGGATCCTGCAATACAATAGAGCGTGTAACAAAGACACAAGGGAGCATGGTCCCGATTACCCCCCTAGACAAAAAACATTTTCCCGGATAATTTCTTCTAAAGGCTTCATGGTTGACATAATTTTACGAGTGAGAATTTGATAATCTTGAACATCAATTTTTTGCCTATGATGGGTGCGAGTGACTAGACCTTCTTGATCATTTCGAATATACGAAATGATGTCATCAGGAGAAGGAGGGTTGGTTCGGTATGGACCATCCCTAGGAACACCATATGCCAACTCGTCAAGTGACCACTTTTCGGTAAAGACACAAGCACCCTCACAAGGTATGTCAAGAATTTGAGCAAATTCTTCAAGAGTGTAAGAAAAGAATTGATTGTGAATTACAAATTCGATTAACATTTGACCTTCATCGGAATAGTTTATTTGATATTGACTATAAAATTCAAGTATGAAGCGAAGACAAATTTGGTCATTGATTTCAAGAAGACACTCAAACTCAAGAAAACTAAACAAGGACCGAACATAGCGTAGATCCGCAAATTCCTCAAAAACCACCTGACCCTCATAAATGTAGCGACTTTCAAGGTTTCTTAGTCTTTCTTTTATAGGTGAACGGTATTCATGTGAAATTATTAGAATGTAGTGTTTTGTATTTTTATGGTCTTTAGATGATTTGCAAGGCATGATTACCTAGAGAAAAAGTATTGAAGTCACATTTTATTATCAGTTACTTGTATTATTGTATGGACATTGTTTCTAGTGTGTGCCTAAATGTGACGAATGTGGAGTAACGATTAACTCGACCTAAAAATAAAATCCTAAGAGTTAACCCAAACGCTCCTTAATTTTATTTTGCTCATCCAAACATGTCGAAAAATACATATGAATTATGTATCTCGAATTTTGTCATGAGATCATTATGCATGTGTTTAAAAATATTTTAAAGTTGTATTAACAATGTATAACAACAATTTTATTATGTTCATAACGTGAGTTATTTGAAAATAAAATTGAGGTTTTGGTTCAAAATCAATTTTTTGACAAACTCACTAGTGTGTGTAAATCCTATGTCTAAGGGAAGCATATTAGTTATACATTATAATCCTAGTGTCCTGAATCTGTACAAATTGCAAGGAAAAATGGAAACATCCGTCAATTTTATAATTTTTGTATTCATCATGAATCTAGACTACAAATTAAAAGTAAATAAATATAAAGACTTACTTTGATTGATCTTTGCTGTGATGTTTGGAATGATTTTAGTGTGAGTTGATCTTCTCAATTAGTGTTTTGGTGGTTGATTTTGAGTTTTGGTGGTTTTGGTTTCGTGTTTGTCGCACTAGTAAGGAATGAGTATGTTTGGTTTTGTGTTTTGAAATTTTTTGACTAAGTGTAAATATTTGATGTCTGCTGGTGGCGGTCCTATATCGATCAGGGGACCGCCTAAAAAATGGTTTAGGGCTGCCTGAGATATGGGGGACGCCCGTATTACAGGTTTTTGGACTTTTAAATTTTGACACGAATCTACGAGGAAGAGTGACTAATTAATTTGCATTTCGCGAATTAAAAATATTTAACAAGCTTCGGATGAAGTTGTTAAATTGTCACGACACAAAATGGAACGCGGACTAGAATCGAGATTAGAAGAAGGAGAAGCGGACTAACATGATTATGGAATGTGTTCCATCATTCCTAAACCAAGACGAAGATAATTAAACGATTCACATTTAAGGGGTTTTGTAAGAATGTCAGCGACATTGTCGACGGACGGCATTTTTTCGATTGAAATATGTATTTTTTGGACATTATTACGAGGAAAGTGTTGACGTATTTTGATGTGTTTAGTACGAGAGTTTTACACCTGGTTTTTTGCTAAGGTCAATCGCGCCTTTATTGTCTCACATGATCGGGACGTCATCGAGTCGAATGTCGTAGTCGATAAGAGCTTGGTTCATCCATAGTGCTTGTTGACATGCCTTTCCGACACTTATGTATTTGGCTATGGTAGTGGATATAGCAAGAGCAATTTGTTTCTTCGAGAACCAAGATGTCAAACAACATCCCACCAACGTACAAATACCGCTAGTGCTCTTTAGATCCACATAATCTCCCGCATGATCAGAGTCGGCATATACTACTATTTTTATGTCAGTCCCCTTAGGATACCAAAATCCTAAGTGCGTAGTGCCTTTAATGTATCGAAAGATACGCTTAACCGCTTCAAGGTGAGAGGTTCTGGGAGCCTCTTAGAAGCGAGCACAAAGGCAGTTACTAAACATGATATCGAGCCTACTTGTCGTTAGGTATAATAAAGTACCTATCATGCCTCGATACTTGGTACTATCTACCGACTCACACTCTTCATCTTTCATGAGTTTAGTATCAGAGGACATGGGGGTTTTTATTGGCTTAGATTCTTCTAAGCCAAATTTCTTAAGCATTTCTTTAATATATTTAGATTGATTAAAGAAAATACCATCATCCATTTGTTTTATTTGTAATCCAAGGAAGAAGTTAAGTTCACCTATCATGCTCATCTCGAACTCGTCATGCATGATTTTGGCAAATTGATCACACATGTCTTGACAAGTCGAGCAGAATATATTGTCTGTCGACATATATTTAAACGATGATGAGGTTTAAACTTTTCTTCTTGGTAAAAAGTTTGTTATCTACCATTCCCATTTTGTATTCATGTTTAATAAGAAAAGCTTTTAATCTATCATACCAAGCTTTGGGTGCTTGTTTAAGACCGTATAAAGCTTTCTTAAGTTTATAAACATGATCCGGTTTTTCAAAGTCAATGAATCCTGGAGGTTGTGCCACGTATACCTCCTCATTGATAAAACCGTTCAGGAATGCACTTTTTACATCCATTTGGAATAGCTTAAAATCTAAAGCACAAGCATAAGCTAATAGTATCCTAATTGACTCAAGTCTAGCAACTGGGGCATAAGTTTCATCATAATCGATGCCCTCTTGTTGATTATAGCCTTAAGCAACTAACCTAGCCTTATTTCGAGAAACAATACCGTTCTCGTCTAACTTATTTCTAAACACCCACTTAGTTCCTATGATTGTCATATTCCTAGGTTGTGAAACTAACTCCTAAACGTCGTTAGCAATGAATTGATTTAATTCTTCTTGCATGGCGACTATCCAACTTTCATCTGTTAAGGCTTCATTCACATTCTTAGGTTCTATAGTTGATATAAAACAAAAGAAGTTACTTTGGTTTTAGGCTTGTGATCTAAGGGTTCTTTGGTTAAGGTTTCCTATGACATTTTCTAATGGATGGTTCCTAATATTGACAATTTTGTAAATCTCTAAAGTTTCATCTTCAATGTCATTTTCTAATTTTTTCTTTTTGGTAACCTTAATAGCTTATTCTTCATCTAAGTCATCATCCACCAAGGGTGATGTCTTAGAGGGTGGAGGAGTTTCATCGAATGTCGCGTTGAGTGATTCTTCGATTTTTCTAGTATGTTTATTAAGGATGATGCAGGCTTTACTATTTTGGGAGTAACCTAAAAAGACACCTTCGTATGACTTTGGGTCAAACTTGATAAGGTAGTATTTAGTGTTTAAAATGAATCACTTGCTTCCAAACACTCTAAAATAATTAAGAGTAGGTTTCCTACCTCTCAAGAGTTCATATGGTGTTTTTCCTATAATGGCTCTAATTAGGATTAGGTTGAGAATGTATGTTGAAGTATCTATGGCGTTACACCAAAACTTTTATGGTAACGATTGCTCATTCAACATAGTCATACTCATTTATTAAAGTGTCCTATTTTTTCTTTCAACCACTCCATTTGATTGAGGAGTGCGTGGAGCGAAAAAGTTATGTGTAATTCCATATGCATTACAAAATTCTCCAAATTGCACCTCATTATCAAATTCCCTACCGTGGTCGATTCTTATTGACACTATTATACATTCTAATTGGTTTTGAATTTCTTACTAAATATTTTGAATTGATCGAAGGTTTCGGTTTTATCCTTAAGGAATCTAGTCCAAGTATACCTAGACTAGTCATCTACTATGACTAAGGTGTAGCGGTTTCCTCCGTAACTCCATACGGCGGATAGACCAAAGAGATCCATATGAAGGAGTTCTAAGTATCTAGTCGTTGAGACTATATTCTTAGCTATGTGACTAGCGTGAGCTTGTTTTCTACTTTTGCAAGCATCATAGAAGTGTTGATCAAACTTAAGCTTAGGTAAGTTTCTAACTAATTCCTTAGATGCTAACGATTGAATGAGATGCATATTGGCGTGACCTAATCTCCTATGCCAAAACGTAGAGTTTTCATCAATCGTTGCTAGACAAATTTAGTCTTTTGGCTTATTTTCTAATTTCATCACATATAAGCCTTTCTTCCTAATACCTTAACCTGTGACCTCACCATCTTAGTAATTTCACTATCATGTTAAGAAAAAGTTACTCTACACTTATTATCACATATTGGTCATACACTTAGCAAGTTAAATCTTAAGTTATCTACATGTTCTACATTATCTATTTTAATAGAGTCATTCGAAATCGTACATTTGCCAATGATGTTACCGTGAAGATTGCTACCAAAAATAACATTACCTTCGTTGTATGCCTTGTAGCTTGAGAGGAGCTTTTGGTTACCCGTCATGTGTTTAGAGCATCTGCTATCCTTTATCCACTCATCGGGTTCCAAGTCAACTCCAAGGCATATCTATTTATATAAGACAATAACTTAAACATTTGGTCCCCAATATCTCATGGGTCTAAAGTTGTTACTACTAAACATCCCTTGCATTTGATGTAATTTTTTGGGATGTGGAAATGGAAGACAGATTTCCCATGGCATGTAACTTTGACGTTGGAAATTGTTCCAAGTTACGGGAAAGCCATGAGGTTGATTTTGTCGACCAACATTCCTTTTTGGTTGCGGTGTCTTAGGACGAGGATAATTATTATTGACTCTTCAAGGTGGTGGAGTTTTTGATCTAAAATTAGGTTTTGAAAATCAAACTCTGGGTTTTAACGATAGCTTATAAAATCATTTAACTTCATTATCACTAGAAACGAGAACTTTGACATTGTTTACCATTATATGTTTTGGTCTAGGACCCAAATTTGATTTTTGAAAAGAAACAAATTTTTTAGAAACTGGTGAACAGACCGGCGGTCCCATATTTACTTTGGTGGTCGTCTGGTCTTTAAGGGGAGCGCCCATGGTATTTGGGGGACATCCACCAGAGGACGTTTCTTTTTGTGATTTTACAAATTTTATTTCCTTAGTTCCACTAGATGATGCTTTAAATGAATTAAACCCTAAATTCAATTTTTCTCCAGAGGGTTTTTGATTACTTAACATTTCATTTAGACAATGTGTACTCTTTTCAAATTTAGTTAATCTAATGGCTTCCTCTTTGAGTTTTTCATTCTCGATTTTAAGCATATGACACTTTACACATTCGAGATCAACTCCCTTGTTTTCTTGAGTGTAGACACTTTTTCTTTTAGAATACTAAGTTCTTTTTCTAAACTATTTCTACTGGCTTTTAATCTCTTATTTTAGTGATTATCTTTAAACTTATTTTGCATAGTTTATCATATTCATTATCTAACACTAAATCAACTATTGATGAGTTTTCATCACTAAAGTAAGAGGATTCAGAGCATACCTCATTTGATGCTTAAGATACGAGACAAGTCTCGTCTTTGACCTTCTCATCTTCTTCTTCACAGCTATCACTCCAATAACCTCCGACGAACGCTCTTTGGTTCTTGTCTTTCGGTGGTTTTGGACACTCTCCAATAAGATGATTTGGATCGCCGCATCTAAAACATTTTCTATCACCTTTAACATTCTTGTCATCTCGACTTCTTTAGAACGTCTTTTTGTCATTCTAAGGTTGTCTCACGAATCTACCTCTTCTCTTAAAGAACTTCTTGAAGTCTCTAACCGCCATGGCGTATTCTTCATCTTCACTTTTGAAAGTCGAACTGTCACACCCCGACATAGGAGAAAACACGGGTATGAGACGAAGAATGATCAATCATAACACAAGATACAAAATAGAGAAATCTAAAATGCATTAATGAAAAAGTGTCATGAAGATCATCCACCTACTTGGCCATTTTAACCATAAATCCTACCATTAACCTGATCAACGGGTCGACCTCTAGTTCTACCACCTCCTCTACAAGTCCGTACACCCGTCCTTCCTCCTCGTGGTGTGGCAGTTGCCCGGCCAGCACTTCGTGTCGTCATTCTTGGCGGCACTATCTACACGAGGGAGGATATAGGTAACGTTAGGTAGGCGGAAGGGTTACCATATATATAGTATAACTTAATACACTATGATACACATAATACGGTCCTAAGGTGTCAACATCGATTTGTGAGAACGATAATACTAAATACGCGCGAGTCGTGATACGTTTAAAACTACATTGGCCATCGTATTTATATCCGTAACCTTTCCCAGTTGTACCCATTATTAGGCTCACACATTTCAATGATCGAATTTTCTAAAACGCTATACCATATACTCATATAAGCACGTATAAGCGGAACATCGCGCACATAGATCCTATAACGCAACTATATGAAGCTTCATAGGTTATAGTCTAGGCCAAACCACCTAGTTCTCTATAACCTTGGAACTGATTACCAATCTGTCACACCCCGACATAGGCGGAAACACGGGTACGCGACGAAGAATGATCAATCATAACACAACATACAAAATAGAGAAATCTAAAATGTAAGAAACTAGAAGGGGGGGTTGAATAGTTTACTGGTTAATTGGTCGTTTTAAAACTTTGCTTAGAAAATTGTTAGATTCGAGTTGTATGTCAATCAATTAACAATATGAATCACAACTAAAAAAAGAGATAGAGAAAGAAACAATTAAACCAAGACACCAAGATTTATAGTGGTTCGGCAACGAGCACCTCTTCGTTCCTACTCCACTCCCCGAGTACTCCACTCGAGATTTCAATATGTCAACAAGCTCCCTTTAGGCGGAGAAAACCGTTTACACGTCGCTTACTTTCTTTTCCAACACTAAGCTAGATGTTGAGTCCTAATCTTAGCTAGAACCAATCAAAGACTTCACAAAGTCTTTATACACTCACAAGATATATACCTTTGGATTAACACACAATCCAAATCACACCGATACACAATTTACACTACTGGATCTAGATTCAATCCAATTTACACAACAACACAAAGTAAATGTAATGAAGATATGTGATCTTGAGGAGGAAGAGAGAGATCACTTGATAACAAATCATATGTTGAATAATATAATTGTTTTTCTCTTGCACTTGATTAGAAGAATAAGGGAGGAAGAAAGAATTAATCACTTGAAAACAAGATCAAGATATGTTAGTGATCAAGATATGTGTTTTAGAAAGAAAGGAAGAAGAGAGAGTAACAGATCTGAAAAAATTCGTGACAAGAGGTTCTGTTTTTCAGATGGGGTGGCCTAGTATTTATAGGCACAAAAAAGAGCTGTTGTACAGACGGCGGTCCCGACGGTCCCTTATATATAAGGGGGCCGCCAAGCCTATAAGCGGGCCGTCGTAGACTACGCTCTCTTTTTTGTCTTTTTGTGGAGAAGGTGTTATCTGTTTTAGAACCTTCCATTTGAGGGGGGGGGGGGAATCTTATTTCAAATTAATTAATTTAATAAAACATTTCTTTTATAAATAATTATTTTGGTTTATATTTTTGTAAAAAACACTTTTGTAAAAATGCAAGGTTTAGGACAAAAATTATTTTTTTGATCACTAATCATGTTTAATGATTTGTTTATCCATACCTTAAGTGATTAATCTTAGAAATGGAATTTTACGATTAGTAATTTATACATGTTTAATTTTATCATAAACGTTTTCATATTTTGTTATTATCAAAACATCGTGAGGTCAAAAAATATGAATAACGTTTTTAGATATTATTTGTATTAAAAATCTCTCTTTTTGATGCTGACAAAACATAAACTCATTTAGTATAAAATTGGAAGTTTACAAATTATTATTATTAATGAGTTAAATTCTATTTCTCGCCTTTTTGTCGAATCCAAAAAGGTTGACCGTCGAGTTGTAGTAGAGAGAAAGAAGTCGACGATTAAAGACTCCCCCTTGATGTATGCACCCCCTTGTTCGGGGCACAAAGAGATCAATCTTATGATAGTTTGTTTGCTATAAAACAAGGTTAAAAATACAAGTGCAAACCAACATAGTATGACATATATCTTTCAAGTTAACACATTGTATGTAAATTAACAAAAGAAGAGTTTCATTTCACCAACAAAAAACTCATACATTAGCACAACCAACTAATACATTCATGCAAAATAAAACTAGAGCTAATACAAGATAAGGAGACATAATACTACATAAGTCTTAAATGATTCATGATGCATAGAGAATGACTTTTTTTTAAAATGTATTTGGATTTTCCATTATTAAGCCATTGGAAAAAGGTCTATGGTGGAGGTGGAAAATAGGTTGTGAAGGCGGTGGTTAGAAGATACTCGAGATGATCAAACATAATGTTCATTTCATCTCGAAGGTTTAAGTAGAGGTTACGGTTGTGGAAACAACAAATGCAAGTTAATCTATGATAGTCATGATAGTTGTAGTAGAGCGGATGCCCCATAATAGGAGGTTGAGGTGGTGGTGGTGATGGTGAAGGTGGACTTGAGAGATTTTCAAGAGGTGTGATTGGTGATAATGATAGAGTGATATCTAAAGAAGGAAGGCTTTGAAGTGGTTGAGGGTTTAAAGGTCTAGGAGGGACATCCAATATTTTCTCAAGCAAAGGGTTCAAAGGTTGAGGAGAGGTTGGTTCATTTGAGGAAGAAGGTGAAATTTGAAGTTTTGATTGAAAAGAAGAAGATGTATTATTTTGGCTTGAGGAGGTTTGATTTGTGGATGGAGTTTTGGATGGTGCATTTGGAGGAGTTAGAGATTAAGAAGTGGTGGTAGGAGAAGGTGTAGTGGTGATTTCTTCATCACTAGAGATGTTGACAAATAGTTGTCTAGGAGGGATTATGGTTAGTTTGATTTTCTTAGAAGGGTTTGAAGAAGAAGCATTTATGGAATTCATGGTAGATTTTGGTTGAGGAAGATGAAGATGACAGGAATTAGAAGAGTTCATGATTTAAGGTGGAAGAAGTAGATTCAAGAGATAAGGCATGGGGTTTGAAGTTTTAGATTCTAAAAAAATGTTTATCAAAAAGCAGAAATCAGCTAGGCCTAGATGGGATAGTGGTCAACTGCGCAGAAAATCAGGAGGTCACAGTGAAGAAATCCGTAACCTCTGACGGGGGTCCCATAAATACCTGGCGGTCCCAAATATATTAGGGGGCCGCCCAGTATTTAAGGGGGCCGTTTTATGGAGTGAGGGAATTTTTTGAGTTTTTATGTAAAACCTATACAAAAACATTTTCCTATTTTTGCAGTCAATTCTATTTCATCATGAATCATTTAAGCTATAACAATCAAACATGTAGGACTAAGCATTCTAAATTCAATTCAAGAAAGCATACAAATTGACAAGTTCATAAGCATGCATAATATATTAAACATAACCAAAGTGTATTAGGGTGCATGCAACCATAGGTTTAGGATGATAAAATCGAATAATCATCCAAGGCAAGTGATGTTTCCCGTACTAAGTTTCTAGCAAATGGCATAAGATCAAATATCTAAACATAGTAAATTATTAAATAGTATAGATAATAATGTCTTAAAGCAATTTTCCTCATTGCTCACTTCTTCATGTTCCTCCACAACCTTCTAAGACTTTTTCTGATTGACCTTACTCCGCCACGATGCTCATCTCATAATTGTACTTGACGATTGATGATTTCAGTCTGGCGGGTGTAAAATGGTTCAAGGTGAGGTTAAATGTTAGGTAGGTTTTGAAAAACTTGAGGAACTTGATTGGTTAAGGAATTGACATAACGAATGGGGGAAGGAGAGCTTGCACGCGAGGTCCCCTTGTCATTTCCATCGTCATCATCATCATTGAGATGAGATGAGGATGGTTGATCGAAGGTGGAGGAGGAAGTGGAAGGACGACCTCTTCTCGTGCCATGATCCCTTCTTGGTTTTCGTGCTAGTTGAGCGGCAAGAGGAGTCATGACACGATTGTACAAGACATAGGAATCGTTGGACAACTCAGGATATTCACTCATGATGAATGTAAACAAACGGGTTAATAGCATACTATAGGGTAGAAGTAACCTAGTTTTCTTAGTGACCCACTCTATTCATTTTGCCATGTAATAAGCAAGATTGATTTTTTCAGAGTGTACGACGCAATATAACATATAACAAAGACATGCAGGAATATGATCCCGATTACCCCCCAGACAAAAGACATTTTCCTGGATAATTCTTCCAAAGGCTTTAGGGTTGGCTTAATTTCACGTGTTAGAAATTAATATTCAAGAACGTCAATCTCTTCCTCATGACGGATGCGACGGACTTGACTATCCCGATTAACTTGGATAGATGAAATGATGTCCTCAACGGGAGGAAGGTTGGTTTGATATGGACCATCCTAAGGGATACCATATGCCAACTCATCAATTCTCCATCTATCGGAAAAGACACATGCACCTTCACAAGGTACATTAAAAATTTGAGCAAATTCTTTAAGAGAGTAAGAGAAGAGTTGATTTTGAATCACAAACTCGACAAACATTTGACCTTCTTCAGAGTAACTCGAACTATATTGACTGTAAAACTTAAGAATGAAGCGAGGACAAATTTGTTTACTTATTTCAAGGAGACACTCGAACTCGACAAAACTAAATAAAGATCGAACATAGTTTAGATCCATAAAGTTCTCAAAAACCACTCGACCCTCATAAATGTAACGGCTTTCTAGGTCTCTTAGTTTTTCTTTTATGGGTATACGTTATTCATGTGATATCATTGGTATGTAGTCTCTTGTGTTTTTATGATCTTCGGATGACTTACGACGCATGATTTCCTAAAACAAAAGTAAGATCACATTTTATTGCCATTTCCCACGTAATATGTCATGAGTAATGGTTCTAGTGTGTGCCTATATGTAAACAATGTGGAGTAACGATTAACTCGACCTAAATGTACATTTCTAAGAGTTAACCCAAACGCTCCTTAATTTGATTTTACTAATCCAAATAAGTCAAAAAATGCATATGAATTATGCATCTTGAAATTTGTTCATGAGATCATTATGCATGTGTTTGAAAACGTTTTTGGTTTGTATTGACAATGCATAACAACAATTTTATTATGTTCCTAACGTGAGTGATTTAAAAATAAAATTGGGGTTTTGGTTCGAAATCAATTTTTCTACAAACTTACTAATATGTGCAAATCCTATGTTTACGGGAAGCATATTAGTTGTACATTGTATCCTAGTAGTTCTAGTTAAACAAAATTGAAAGAAAAATCAAAAATCCCAAATTTCAATTTTTTGTGTTCATAATGAACCCTAGACTCAAATTGAGAGAAAATAAGTGAAATGACTTACGATTGATGATCTTTGAGATGTTAGAAATAATTATTGGTGTTGATTTGATCTTCAATTAAGGTTTTTATGGTTGAATTTGAGTTTTGGTGTGTTTTGAGTCGTGTCCGTCGCACCAGCAGGTAAGGGGGTGTTTGTTTTTGTGTTTTGAGAAATTTTTTGACTAAGTGTTCATATTTGGGTCATGCTGATGGAGGTCCTATATTTACCCGGCGGTCCCAAATATATTGGGGGGCGCCTATATATGGGCCGCCCTCAGGCAATGATTTTGAACTTAATTTTGACGAAAATTTTGCAAAGAGGAGTGACGTTTTATTTTGCATTTTGCGAATTAATCATGCTTAAAGTACTTTGGATGAAGTATTTAAGTTGTCACGACACGGAATGAAACACAGACTAGAATTGAGACAGAAGAAATAGAAGCGGACTAAATAATTTATGGAATGTTTTCCATCATTCCTAAACCAAGACGTAAATAGTTAAACGATTCATGTTTAAGGGGTTTAGTAAGAATATCGACGATGTTGTCGATGGACGGCACTTTTTCGATTGAGGTATGTCCGTTCTGGACATTATCACGAAGAAAGTGGTGACGTATTTCGATGTGTTTGGTACGAGAATGTTGCACCATGTTTTTGCTAAGGTCAATCACGTCTTTGTTGTCGCACATGATGGGAACGTCGTCGAGTGGTACGTCATAGTCGATGAGAGCTTGTTTCATCCATAGTGCTTGTTGACATGCCTTTCCGGTGCTTACGTATTCGGCTTCGGTAGTGGATATAGCAAGAACGGTTTGTTTCTTCGAGAACCAGGATGTCAAACAACAACCCACGAACGTACAAATACAGCTAGTGCTCTTTCGGTCCACATAATCTCCCGCATGATCAGAGTCGGCATATACTACGGTTTCTATACTGGTCCCCTTAGGATACCATAATCCTAAGTACGTAGTGCCTTTAATGTATCGGAAGATACGCTTAACCACTTCAAGGTGAGAGATTTTGGGAGCCTCTTGGAAGCGGGTACAAAGGCAGACACTAAACATGATATCGGGCCTACTTTTTGTTAGGTATATAAACTACCTATCATGCTTCGATACTTGGTACTATCTACCGACTCACACTCTTTATCTTTCATGAGTTTAGTATCGGAGGACATGGGGGTTTTCATTGGTTTTGGATTTTCTTACTAAATATTTCGAATTGATCGAAAGCTTCGGTTTTATTCTTAAGAAATCTAGTCTAAGTATACCTAGAGTAGTCATCTAGTATGACTAAGGTGTAGCGGTTTCCTCCGTAACTCCGTACGGCGGATGGACCAAAAAGATCCATGTGGAGAAGTTCTAAGCATCTAGTCGTTGAGACTATGTTCTTAGCTTTGTGACTAACATGAGCTTGTTTGCCAATTTTGCAAGCATCACAAAAGTGTTGATCAAACTTAAGCTTAGGTAAGTTTCTAACTAATTCAATAGAAGCTAACGATTGAATGAGACACATATTTGCATGACCCAATCTCCTATGCCACAATGTGGAGTTTTCATCAATCGTTGCAAGACATATTTTGTCTTTTGGCTTATTTCCTAATTTCATCACATACAAGCCTTTCTTCCTAATACCTCTACCTATGACTTTACCGTCCTTAGTGATTTCACTATCATGTTCAGAAAAAGTTACTCTACATTTATTATCACATATTTGTCCTATACTTAGCAAGTTAAATCCTAAATTATCAACATGTTCTACATTATCTATTTTGAGAGAGTCATTAGAAATCGTACCTTTGCCAATGATGTTACCGCGAAGATTACTACCAAAAATGACGTTACCTCCATTGTATGCCTTGTAAGTGGAGAAGAGCTTTCGATTGCCCGTCATGTGCTTGGAGCATCCACTATCCTTGATCCATTCGTCGGGCTCCAAGTCGACTCCAAGGCATATCTCATTTGGTGCTTGAGCTACAAGACATGTCTCGTCTTGGATCTTTTCATCATTCTCTTCACCGCTATCACTCCAAGAACCTCCAACGAATGCTCTTTGGTTCTTGTCTCTCGGTGGCTTTGGACATTCTCCAATAAGATGATTTGGATCTCCGCATCTAAAGCACTTCCTTTCACTTTTGCCGTTTTTGTCGTCTCGGCTTCTTTGAAAGGTCTTTTTGTCATTCTGAGGTTGTCTTACGAATCTACCTCTTCTCTTAAAGAACTTCTTGAAGTCTCTTACCGCCATGGCGTACTCTTCGTCTTCACTACCGGAAGTCGAACACTCTTCATCACTAGATTCTTTCTTAGCCTTTAAAGCAAGAGATTTCCTTTCAACTTTTGCTTTGACTATTTCGGAATCTTTCTTGATGATCATCTCATGGACTTTGAGGTTTCTGATGAGCTCATCAAGAGATAGTGATGTTAAGTCTTTCGACTCTTCAATCGCCGTGACTTTTGCTCTCCATTTAGGATGTAGAGCCCTAAGAAACTTCCTTACGTAGTTCTTACTAGAATAACCTTCATCAAGAGCTTTAAGACTAGTAATAATAGTATTAAATCTAGCAAAAGCACTATCTATAGATTCGTCTTCGGAAATGACGAATTGTTCATATTGTTGAACCAAAAGGTCGATCTTATTATCTTTGACTTGGTTATTACCTTGATGGGTGATTAACAAAGTTTTCTAAATTTCTTTTTTCGTATTGCACATGAAAATTCGTTCATATTCTTTTCTGGGCAAAACATTGTAAATAACCATTTTGGCTTCATTGTTTTTTGGAGCCTTCTTTTAAGATCATTAGTTTGATTTTCAAAAGGGACAACCTCATCAAGTTTGGTTTCAGAATTTTGAATAATAGGTTGAAAATCACTATTTGTAATAACATGCCAAATATCTAGATCTTTTGATTTAACATATGTCTCGAATCTATTTTTCCAATAAATAAAACTATCACTTTCAAAAAGTGGTGGTCTTTGCATAGATTGCCCTTCTAGATATTTGTCGGAATCCATAGATCGATCTAAGCTTTAAAATACAATATATTTTAAAAATCTTGAGTAACCTTGCTCCTGATACCAATTGTAAGAAACTAGAAGGGGGGTTGAATAGTTTGCTGGTTAATTGGTCGTTTTAAAACTTTGCTTAGAAAATTGTTAGATTCGAGTTGTATGTCAATCAATCAACAATATAAATAACAACTAAAATATCTAATATAATGAACTAAGTAAACAATAACACTAAAGAGATAGAGAAAGAAACAATCAAACCAAGACACCAAGATTTATAGTGGTTCGGCAACGAAGCACCTCTTCGTTCCTACTCCACTCCCCGAGTACTCCACTCGAGATTTCACTATGTCAACAAGCTCCTTTTAGGCAGAGAAAACCGTTTACACGTCGCTTACTTTCTTTTCCGACACTCAGCTAGATGTCGAGTCCTAATCTTAGCTAGAACCAATCTAAGACTTCACGAAGTCTTTATACACTCACAAGATATATACCTTTAGATTGACACATAATCCAAATCACACCCAATACACAATTTACACTATTGGATCTACACTCAATCCAATTTACACAACAACACAAAGTAAATGTAATGTAGATATGTGATCTTGAGGAGGAAGAGAGAGATCACTTGATAACAAATCATATGTAGAAGAATGCAATTGTTCTTCTCTTGCACTGGATTAGAAGAAGAAGGGAGGATGAAAGAATTAATCACTTGAAAACAAGATCAAGATATGTTAGTGATCAAGATATGTGTTTTAGAAAGAAACGAATAAGAGAGAGTAACAGATCTGAAAAAATTCGTGGCAAGATGTTATGTTTTTCAGATGGGGAGGCCCAGTATTTATAGGCACAAAAAAGAGCCATTGTACTGACGGCGGTCCTGGCAGTCCCTTATATATAAGGGGGCCGCCAGGCCTATAAAGGGGTAGCCATAAACTACGCTCCCCTTTTTGTCTTTTTGTGGGGAAGGTGTTATCTGTTTTAGAACCTTCCATTTTAGGGGGGGGGGGGGAATCTGATTTCAAATTAATTAATTTAATAAAACATTTCTTTTATAAATAATTATTTTGTGTTTATTATTTTGTAAAAAACACTTTTGTAAAAATGCAAGGTTTAGGACAAAAATTATTTTCTTGATCACTAATCATGTTTAATGATTTGTTTATCCATACCTTAAGTGATTAATCTTAGAAATAGAATTTTACGATTAGTAATTTATAAACGTTTAATTTTATCGTAAACGTTTTCATATTTTGTTATTATCAAAACATCAAGAGGTCGAAAAATATAAATAACGTTTTTATACATTATTTGTATTAACCTAAAATGCATTATTGAAAAAGTGTCATGAAGATCATCCACCTCAAGTACAGACTTGAGTGAAATCCCAACAAGAACACATCACATAGTCACTTATCCAAATGCCCACGCAGGAGTCTATATCAATCTCAGACAACAATCCTCAAACTACTAAGTTCAAACAAACACCAAATGCAAGACTTCTCAATACATGATCCATATAGGATGCCCATAAGGTCAGCTATCTCGCATCACAACCTTATTGTTCATTAACTTCACCTAAAAATGATACTCGAAAACGTCAACAATAATGTTGGTGAGCTTGTAGGTTTGAAGAAACCTAGTTTTTGTGCCAATATTTCAAACAGTTGGACAATTGTGCAATATGACACTGTATATATGCAAATAAAATTGTTGGGATCAAGAAGACTTTAATGAAGAAACTTGATGATTAACAAGATGAATATCAAGTTTAGAGGATGATTGTTGGGAATTAAAGCCTTCATACTTTGTACTGTCAAGCATAATTTAGTACTGCTCAAGATACATGGAAATATGCTAAGTGTTGGAAACTGCCAGTACTAATTACTGCTAGAGTAAACTTAGTACTGCTAGAGCAAAGATACTCAAATGTGTTTTGAACAATTTTTCTAAACTATGTGAAATGTGGTTTTGTTTTTGGGACAATTTATGTACTTGTGACTGCTATGTGCATATGATGTGGTATGATTGTTCTTGCATGCATCGAGGTGCATGGCAAGGTGTGATTAGCAAGGATTTGCTATGTTTATGAAAGATTGCCCTATGTAAATGCTCTAGTACTGGGAGGCCGTTAGGTGCGTATAACCTCGAGGTTACGACCCCGAGAGCATTGGTATATGCTGGATTGATGACTAGTGAGGATGCTAGGTCATGGTACATAATTAGCAGGGATGCTAAGTCATGGGTTTGATTGTATTTGCATATATTCACTGTCATATTGCATAATTGTCCAACTGTTTGAAATATTGGCACATCAACTAGGTTTCTTCAAACCTACGAGCTCACCAACATTATTGTTGATGTTTTCGAGTATCATTTTTAGGTGAAGTTAATGAACAGTAAGGTTGTGATGCGAGATAGCTGACCTTAAGGGCATCCTATATGGATCATGTATTGAGAAGTCTTGCATTTGGTGTTTGTTTGAACTCAGTAGTTTAAGGATTGTTGTCTAAGATTGATATGGACCCCTGCGTAGGAATTTGGATTTGTAAGTGACTATGTGATGTGTTCTTGTTAGGATTTCACTCAAGTCTATACTTAAGGTGGATGATCTTCATGACACTTTTCATTAATGCCTTTTAGATTTCACTAATTTGGATCTTGTGTTATGATTGATCATTCTTCGTCGCATACCCGTGTTTCCGCCTATGTCAGGATGTGACACGAACACTCCTCATCACTAGATTCTTTCTTAGCCTTTAAAGCAAGATATTTTCTTTCTCCCTTAGCTTTGACTATTTTAGAATCTTTCTTGATGATCAACTCATAAACTTTGAGATTCCCGATGAGTTCATCAAGTGACAGTGATGTTAAGTCTTTCGACTCTTCAATCGCTGTGATCTTTGCTCTCCATTTAGGATGTAGATCCCTAAGAAACTTCCTAACATAAGTCTTGCTTGAATAACCTTCATCAAGAGTTTTTAGACTAGTAATGATAGTATTAAATCTAGCAAACGCGCTATTTATAGATTCATCTTCAGAAATGACGAATTCTTAATATTGTTGTACCAATAGGTCGATCTTGACTTGGTTATTACCTTGATGGGTGATTAACAAAGTTTTCCAAAATTCTTTTGCCGTATTACACATGAAAATTATTTAATATTCTTTTCTTGGCAAAGCATTGTAAATAACCATTCTGGCTTTGTTATTTTTAGCAAGCTTCTTTTTAAGATCATCACTTTGTTTTTCAAAAGGGATAACCTTATCTAATTTGGTTTCTGGATTTTGTTGAATAGGTTGAAAATCACCGTTAGTAATAATCATGCCAAAGATCTTTTGATTTAACATATGTCTCGAATCTATTTTTTCAATAAATAAAACTATCACTTTCAAAAAGTGGTGGTCTTTGCATGGATTGCCCTTGTAGATATTTTTTGAAATCCATAGATCGATCCAAGCTTTAAAATACAATATATTTTTAAAAATCTTGAGTGACCTTAGCTACTGATACCAATTGTGAAAACTAGAAGGGGGTTGAATAGTTTACAGATTTGTTTTACGTTTTAAAAGTTTGCTTTCAAAATATTTATATTCGAGTTGTATGTTCAAACAATCAACAATATGAATCAACAATGTAAATATCTAAACTAATACTAAATAACAGTGACAACAATATAAAGAGATAAGGAAATGAACAATCAAACCTTGACGCCAAGATTTATAGTGGTTCGGCTACGAAGCTCCTCTTCACCCTACTCCACTCCCCGAGTATCCTACTCGAGATTTCACTATTCTAACAAGCTCTCTTTCGACGGAGAAACCCGTTTACACTTCGCTTACGTTATTTTCTGATACTAAGCTAAATGTCGAGTCCTAATCTTAGCTAGAACCAATCTACCACTTCACAAATACTATACAATCACAAGATCTACACTATCGGATTTACACACAATCTGAATCACATAATTACACAAGATAATTACAATAAAAATTTGATACTTAGAAGAAAAGAGGAGAGATCACTAAATAACAATTTGTTCTTGGCGAATACGAATGTTCTTCTCTTGCACTTGATAGAGAGGAGAGGAGAGATGAGAAGAAGATATTAGATCACTTGAAACAAGATCCAACAATGTTAGTGATCAAGAGATTTAGTGAGAGAAAGAAGGTTTTTAGAGAGAGAAAGAATTCTGGAAAAATTTGTGCAAAGAGGTATGTTTTTCTGCCATAAATAGTGCAGTATTTATAGACAGGATTTCCAACGGCTAGCTGGCGGTGGTCTCGGCAGTCCCAGATATATTTGGGGGCCGCCAAACCTATAAGGGGGCCGCCACGCTCCTGTTTTTGTCTTTTTGTGAAGAATGTTGTATCTGGTATAGAAGCTTTCATTTTGGAAGAAAAATCATATTCAAATTTTATTATTTATATAAAACATTTTCTTTTATTAAAAAGTATTTTTGTATATTTATTTTTTGTAAAAATACTTTTGTGAAAATGTAATGGTTAAGAAAGAAATATTTTCTTAATCACTAATCATGCTTAATGATTTGTTTTTACATACCTTAAGTGATCACTAATCTTAGAAATAGAATTTTACGATTAATAATTTGTAAACGTTTATTTTTATCGTAAACGTTTTTACATTTTGTTATTATCAAAACGCTGAGAGGTCGAAAAATATAAATAACGTTTTTAGACATTATTTGTATTAACATATCATTTTGGCCAACGACCGTTTGTAATTAATTTTTTAATTTTGATTTAAACTTTTTCATATGTTTTTATCTGTTTTGCATCATTTTTTTATCTGTTTTGGACCGGTTTTATACGTTGTTGTTCGTTTTTATACGTTTTTGGACTTTTTTTCGTTTTAATACGTTTTCTTACGCACTTATACATTTTTGTGCGTTTTCTCCACTCAAGTACGTAAGAAAACGTATAAAAACGGATAAAGACGAATAAGTACTTTAGAAAATGTACAAAAACGTCTGAAAATGTACAAAAACGTATAAAAACGGATAAAACTGATAAAAACGTATAAACCAAAAATTTTAAAAATAATTATAAATGGTCGTTGGTTAAAAAGATAAACGCGGCAAAAAGATAACCTGAATACAAACGGCCATTTGGCAAAAGGATGGACGTTGCCGGATTAGGCAACTACATACCGTGTAAGATTTTTAATAGCATTATGAGACGTTTAGCGGTATTTATAGAGTTTACCACGGTTTCTATTGGCTCCATGTCACAAAGAATAGATAGAATCTTTAGTTCAATGTTATACAGTAAATGTCATTAAATAATCTGGTAAATCTGGTAACATTCAGAAAACAGATACATGTGCTTGAAAGAAAAAAAACAATACTCTAGCTTCAAGTAAATTAGATCATCCAAAACTCAAAGGCATTTCGCAAACACGATACTTATATCCGAAGTAACATCGAAGGCTCGAAGCTACGAAAGGGGATGCTTTCCGGGACGATCAGCAGCTCGTAAAGTTTTATCGATGAGTTTCTGAGCTTTACTACTACGAATCTGCACCTTTACACTACTACTTTTGTCCATCTTCGCGTAGGGTTTCTTCCATTTCTTTCTCTTCAATGCTTTCACTTTGGATTTTATTGTCTCCACCAAATTTGCCAACTTGTTAGCCATTGCTTACTATGCAAAAATTTAATGTATAAGTATTGGTTTGTGTGTGAGTGATGCCAATGACTGGCAGATGATATATTAAATGAATCTTGAAAACTATGAGAATATGCCACATCAGATTTATGTGGTTTTTAGCTATTTATAGACTTGGTTTTTTGTTTGCATCCCGTTTTAATCTTTTTGGTCCTTGTAGTATGACAAAGGGACTTAAAAGTGTCATTTAATGCGAAATTTTTGTTGACCAGCTTAAATTATTTAGTTTAATGGATAAGTTTAAGACATGTAAGACTCGTTAGTATGGACACCGGGCGACTTATATTTTTCCTGTCACATCAGCTTTCTTTCTATGGCGACTTAGAGTCGACCTCTTAACCACAGTAAATACACTACAAAAAACACATCCCACAAAAATACATTCAAATTAAAAACACACGAACACAAACAAGCAAAAGAATCAGTCGTATATGCGACCCACATCTCAACTTTTGATCACTCAACCTACATAGGACTCAAAACCACAATGAGGCGACCGACAAAGAATTTGAGTCGACTTACATGTGGACCGGCCCATTAGAAGCAGCCTAATGGTCAACAAATCCATCAAGTGTAAATGTCACATCATCATTCATTATAAGTCCAACCGTGCATAGTAACGTATTTTTATGCGATTTTAAATTAATAAGCAACATGTTTAATTAATTTAGAGAACAATGTTAATACAAATATTCGCGCAAAAAAAACGATATTTATATATAATGATCTTCATGTTTTGATAATTAACAAATATAATGTCATACACGTAAAAGTATTTACGTAAACAAGTTATTTAGTCGAAAGTTTACTTGACGACGACAAATCACTTAAGGTATGAATATGATATTATTAAATATAGTTAATGATCAAAGAAAAATATTATCATTTGCATAAACATTTTCAAATCAAATGATTCAAGTTACATTTTATGTCCGTTTTTTTGTCACAGTATACATACCAATCATGTAAGACAAAATAAGATTAACCATAAGTGGAAACAATTTTCCAAATCTTCCCAAATCTAAAAAATCTTTCCTTTTGGTGATAAAAAAATATTTTGTTCTAGAAGAATTTTAATATATTAAGTACAAAACAATATTTTGTATAGATTTAGGGTTAATCATAAAATAACAAATGTTGCCCCAGCTCCCCCAACGGATCCACCTAATATACTAGACGGATCCAACTACGGTGGATCCGTAGATCGCAGCTCACAGCTGTCTGGGACAGCATTTGAATTTCAAAGCCTTGCCTATAATTAGCAACCTTAAGCTTTCATTTTAAAAAACTCTTGAAAAATATTTTTCACACATATCTTTTATCTTTTATCTTTTATATTATTTGATCATTATACTTGTTACATAATCCATTACAAGTGATCAACTCATATCACTCTTTAGTGAAGAACACTTACGAAGACGTTAAGCTTCAAGTGTTAATAGTTTAGTTGTGTCATCACGATTGTAATAATCATTCATCTTGTATATCTTGTGTTGTGTGTTGTGTATATCATATGTGTATGATATGTTATTATTTAGGCCACAAAATACATAGTGTGTTAATTTGGTTCTATCTCAAAGTAGAACTCGGTATTTAGCTTAGTACCGGAAAAAGTGTAAGCGACGTGTACGGTTTTCTCCGCCTAAAGGGAGCTTGTTGACATAATGAAGATAACTCTCAAGTTGGGTACTTGGGGAGTGGAGTAGGGAGAAGAGGAGCTTCATAGCCGAACCACTATAAATCATTGTATCATCGGTTTGATCTTTCTTATCTTTACTTTGTTTCATTTTTCGTAGATTACTTAATATTTACTTGTTGCATCGCTATCTATCACTTGTGTATTATCTCTTTGAGTTCACATAGTCGATTTATTAAGTTTTAATTTAAAACGGTAAAAACTATTCAACCCCTTCTAGTTTTCAGAATTGGTATCAGAAGCCAAGGTCACCCAAGATCTTTAACGTATATTGTACATTAAAGCTTGAATCGATCTATGGATTCGGATAAATATCTAGAAGGGTAATCTACGAAAAGACCACCTCTTTTTGAAAGTGATCATTTTATATATTGAAAAAATAGATTTGAAACTTATGTGAAAGCAAAAGATTTAAATATTTGGCAGATTTTCCATCGGTTGCCAAAAATGAAGTTACCTAAATTTTAGAAATAGTTCCTTTTGAACAACAAGATGATAATCATAAAAAGAAACTTGCTAAAAATAAGGAAGCTAAAATGGTTCTTTATAATGCTTTACCTAAAAAGGAATACGAAAGAATTTTTATGTGTAAAACGGCTAAGGATATATGGCAATAGTTGTTAATCACACATCAAGGTAATAGCCAAGTAAAGGATAATAAAATTGATCTTTTTGTTCAACAATATAAACAATTTTTACTATCCTTTGAGATGAAGTCTATTTTTATAGCGTTTTGCTAGATTTAACACTATTATTACTAGTATTAAAGTTCTTGATGAAGGTTTCTCTAGCAAAAACTATGTTAGGAAGTTCTTAGGGCTCTACATCCTAAATGGAGAGCAAAGGTCACGGCGATTGAAGAATCGAAAGGTTTGTCATCACTAGCTCTAGACGAGCTTATCGGCAATCTAAAAGTACATGAAGTAGTCACGGAAAAAGGTTCCGAAATTTATAGAGGCAAAAAGGAAAGAATTAAGTCCATCGCCTTGAAAGCTAAGAAAGAGTCTATTGATGATGAAAATTTGACAACCGGAAGCGATGAAGAAGAATATGCTATGGCCGTAAGAACTTTAAAAAGTTCTTTAGATTGAAGGTGTAAATTTGTTAGGCTAACAGAGAAGAAACAGAAGTTATTCCGACAAAGAGATGAGAAGAAAGGAATGTGTGACGTAAATGTTTTACGATGCGGTGATCCAAATATTCGTTGTGAGATTGTTACAAAAAACCATTCTCGAACAAAGATCAAAAGGCCTTCATTGGAGGTTCTTGGAGCGATAGTGAAAATGACACCGAAGACAAAACTAACAACAAAACTTGTCTCATGGCTCAATCATCAAATGAGGTAACTCTTAACTCTTTCTACTATAGTGATAATGCATCTTCTCTTGATAATGATAGTATGCAAATAGAATACGATAGCTTATGTGAAATTAGCTTAAAAATCATTAATAAGAATAAAATTTTCAAAACTAAAAGAGATCTTTTAGAAAAAGAAATTTTAGAATTGAACGAGAAAATTAAGAAACTTGAGAGAAGTAAAGAAATTGAAATAGTGTGTAAGTCATGGGAAGAACTTAAATTGAAAAACACCAAACTTAAGAAAACTCAAGTTAAATTTGATAAAAGCGCTAATTCACTAAGAGAAATGTTAAACTATCAAAAGTCATCTAGTTGTAAAGTAGGTCTAGGATTTGATAGCGGTAAAGCGTCAACAAGCGGTACTAAAACTATGAGTATCATTGGATCGTCCGCTGAAAAAGCGATGGACGGATCCACCTTACCTGGATCTGTGAGTCGCACCAATGGCGAAAAGGGACAAAACATGTTTTTTAGGTCCACATATGTCTCTTAGCTCGGGATTTTGTTATTACTAGGAAGAAACTAATATATAATAGCATTGATGAGTCAAAGAAAGCATCTTTAAAACCATCACTTAAAAATGGTATAGGTTATGACAAAACCGAGTCTAGATCAAAAACACCTCCACCTAGAAGACACATCTCTTCTCATTAAAGATACAACACACCTCAATATAGGAGAAACTCTAAAAAACCAATTCATTAAAACTTCTACCCTATGAATTAGAACAACCAACAAAATCAAGGCTTCGTACATATGGGAAATTGTATCCTATTTCAATATCTCAATCAATTGCAACAAGTGCAAGAGATGTACAACACTAACATTTTTGGACCTATGAGATATTGGGGACCAAATGCTTGAATTTGTCTTTGTTGAAATAGGTATGCTTGAGAACATGCTTGGAACCAGATGAATGGATCAAAGATAGTGGTTGCTCCAAACATATGACCGGTAACAAGAGTTTATTCTCTATCTACAAAGCATACAACGAGGTAATGTTGTGTCTTTGGAAGTAACTTTAAAAGGAAATATCATAGCATAGGGTACGATCTCTAATGAGATCTTCTTACTATATCTAAGTATAACACGTAGATACTTAGATTTAATTACTTAGTGTGGTCAAATTTATGACACCAAGTGACAAGTATTATTAGGTAGTGAAAGAATTAAAGAGATCGTAAAACACATAAGGACAGAGGATTAGGAAAAAATTGGTTTATACGTATGGAATTAGGAAATAAGTCTCAAGATAATTATGTCTTGCCACGGTAGTGGATAATTCTACCTTATGGCATAGAAGACTTGGTCACGCAAATATTCGTTTAATTCAATCGTTGTCATCTAAAGAATTAGTTAAAAACTTACCTAAGTTAAAATATGATAAACATTATTGTGATGCTTGCAAAATTAGGAAGCAAGCACATGCAAGTCATAAAGCTAAAATATATGGTTTCACTATAAAGATGTTTAGAAATATTACATATGGATTATTGTGGTCCATCGGTATTAAAGCTATGGAGGGTAATCTATACACTTCGTTGTAGTAGATGATTATTTTAGGTATACATGGATCTAGATTTCTAAGATTAAAAATGAAGCTTTGAGAAATTGAAGATATTAAGTAGTAAAAAAAAAATCAAAAAAAAAAATAAAAAAAATTCAAAACCAACTAGGTAGTTCTATAATAGCTAACGGATCATGGTCAGGAATTTGATAATAAAGTACAATTCGAAGCTTATTGTGATGCATAAGGCATTACTCATAACTTCTCGGCTCCACATACTTCATAATCAAATGGGATAGTAGAAAGAAAGAATAGAACCTTACAAGATATGTCTTAGGGACATGCGTACCGAACAAACTATTTCAACAAATGTTTTGGTGTAAGCCGTTGATACATCAAAACTTACATACTAAATAGAATATTAATTCGACCAATACTAGGAAAAACCCCTTATGAAAAATTTGGAGGTAGAAAACCCTCTTTAGAATATTTTAAAGTATTTGGAAGCAAGTGCTTCATTTTGAACACTAAAGACTATCTAACCAAGTTTGACCCAAAGTCATAGGAAGGTGTTTTTCTAGGGTATTCTCAAATAGTAATGCTTATGTTTGTATTAAATAATAATAAATAAAAGTCAAGAATCAGTTCACGTGATATTCGATGGTGAAAGTCCTCCTTCCTACCCAAAAATTATCACATTGGTTGTGATGATGTTGATGAAGAAGAAGCTTTAAAAGAATACCTAAGTAGTAACATAATAATGAAGAAGATGGGTCGGTAGAAGTGGACGAAATCGTTATCATTAAGGATGTCCAAAGAAATCATCCACTATTTCAGTCATTTGGAATCTTATTCAAAGAATACTAAGATCGCATAGCCTAAATCATTGCAATTTCTTTTCGTTTTATATCTACATAGAATCCCCAAAAAATGTCAATGAAGCATTAAAAGATGAAAAGTTGGGTTTAGCTGTGCAAGAAGAACGAAATCAATTTAGTTAGATAATGATGTTTAAAGAATTAGTCTTTACTTTTAAGTCAATCGTCATTATGGAACAAAAATGGGCTTTTAGAAATAAATTAGATGAAATGACATTAGTTATCTAGAAATAAGGCTAGATTGGTAGCGCTAGGATATAATCAACAAGAAGGTATAGATTATGATGAAACATATGCTCTGATAACTAGATTAGAGTCTATTAGAATACTTTTTGCTATTGCTTATGCAAATGATTTTAAATTATATCAAATGGATGTAAAAAGTGTTTTTTTAAACGGTTTTAAAAATGAAGAGGTTTATGTTGCTCAACCTCCGCGGTTCATTGATTTTCAAAAACCAAACCATGCTTATAAACTTAAAAAGGCATTGTATGGTCTTAAGCAAGCTCCCAAAGCTTGGTATGATAGACTAAAGGCATTTTGACTTTATTTTTGTTTTTTTTTTTTATTTTTTTATTTTTTAAAAAACATGAGTCTTCAATGGGAATGGTCGATAATACACTTTTTACTAAGAAATCAAAGTAACATCTCATCATTGTTCAAATTTATGTAGACGACATTATATTTGGTTCCACGAGTCAAAACTTGTGTGATGATTTTGCAAAAATCATGCACGACGAGTTTGAGATGAGTATGATGGGGGAGTTGAACTTCTTCTTAGGTCTTCAAATAAAACAAATGACATTAAGGAGATGTTAAAGAAGTTCGGGTTGGAAGATTCCAAACCCACCAAGACGCCGATGTCGACGGAGTTCAAGCTTACCAAGGACGACAAAGCCGACTTCGTGGATAGCTCTAAATATCAAGGTAAGATTGGTAGTTTACTTTATTTAACCGCAAGTAGGCCCGATATTATGTTTAGTGTTTGCTTATGTGCTCGTTTCTAAGAAAATCCTAAGACTACCCATTTAGAAGCGGTTAAGCATATATTTAGGTATATTAGAGGAACCAGTCACTTAGGATTATGGTATCCTAAAGGTACCAGAATAGAACTATAGTGGTAGGGCCTACTGCGACCACAGTGGGCGATTACTTGATCGTAAAAGCACTAGTGGCGTTTGTGCGTTTATGGGATGTTGTTTAACATCTTAGTTCGCTAAAAAACAAACGGCCCTTGCTATCTCCTACGACGAAGCGAAGACTTCTCCGCCGGTAAGGCATTTCATGTCAACAAGCACTATAGATGAAACAAGCTCTCATCGACTATGACATACGCCTCGACGAAGTTCTGATTATGTGCAATAATAAAGGCGCAATCGAACTAAGTAGAAACCCCGTACAACACTCTAGAACTAAACATATAGAAATACGTCATCACTTTCTTCGCGAAAACGTCCAGAAGGGTAACATTTCTATCGAGAAAGTTGCATCTGAAGATAACATAGCCGATATATTTACTAAACCATTAAAACGTGAAGTATTTAATTATTCAAGATTAGGATTTAGGATTATGGTACGCCACAAACTTATCATGGACAGTGTCATCTTTTTATCCTAAAAACCTAATGGGGCGACCGACATGAATTTTAGTCGACATACCTTGTGAACCCGGCCTAAAAGCAGCTAATGGTCAACAAATCCATCAAGTGTAAATGTCACATCATCATTCATTATAAGTCCAACCGTGCATAGTAACGTATTTTAATGTGATTTTAAATTAATAAGCAACATGTTTAATTAATTCAGTGAACATTGTTAATACAAATATTCGCGCAAAAACAATATTTATATTTAATGATCTTCATGTTTTGATAATAACAAATATAATGTCATACTACCTTAAAAGTTTACGTAAATAAAGTTATTTAGTCGAAAGTTTACTTTGATGGCGAACAAATCACTTAAAAGGTATGAATTATGGCTTTATTATATATAGTGCTGTCAAAGTAAAAATTAATTATCTTTTTTGCAGTACCTTTTATAATCTAAAATGATTCAAGTTTAAACATGATTAATTATAAGCTAGTTATATTGATTATGTAAGACAAAATAAGATTAAACATAAGTGAAAACCATCTTTCTAAATCTTCCCAAATTTAAAAAATCTTTCCTCATTAGTGATAAGAAATATTTTGTTCTAGAAGAATCTAATAAACTAGTTTTAATAATGTACAAACAATATTTTGTATTAAATTTGGGGAATTAGTTGGCGCGTATTGGGTATGTGAGTGTATTGGAGGTTGGCCCCTGCACACTAGGAATGAAATTTTACTCACTATATCTCTTTGACTATATAGACGCACAAGTTACTCTGACACACGGATTGCAACTGTTTGTACCTGGCAATTCCGTGTGCTCACTTATTTGATCCAACGACTTAAACAAATGATCGAATGATTGGCATTAAAGGAAGGGACGAGATCAAAGCTTGGAGGAGCATGAATTTGGAATATTTGTTGGATGAGACTAAGCAGCTTCTTACTCAAGCTATTAATACAATGGATCTCACTTTCACATGGATTAATCTAGCTTATTTAGGAGTAGTTTTATAGTAGAGTTAGATAGATTTTTATATTTTAGCTTATTAATTTAGCTTATGTAATTTTTCTTTAAAACTGTTTTTAGCTTATTGTTTACTAAATGTAATTTCCTTTTTCACTATTGTAATCAGCTCTTTTATTAATAGAAGTCAAGTTTTCTTATTATGCACTTTACTTTTCTCAAGCTTACTTTTATACAAAATTTTGTTAAATAAGCTGTTACTGTTTCATAAGCTTGTTATAAGCTCATCTCAAGCTCATCTAAGTCTCTAAGCTTAGATTGATCTCAACTTAATCATTAACTTTACTTAAATCTAAAATCAGTTTAATACCCTAGGCTATGGATGGATTTGGTTGCTTTGGATGATAAGCTTACCCTGGAAGAGCTTATTGGACTTTACTAGCTTATCCTAGTGATAAGCTAGAGCTTGTTGATAGCTCATTTGAGCTTAATCTTAGCCTTGTTTAGAGCAAAGGCTCCTGTAAGTCCCCTTTTTACAATTTTAGCTTAATTTTGCATTATTAGCTTATAACTGCTTATATTTGCTTATTGCTGTTTTAATTAGCTTATCTCTACTTATATTTGTTGTTTAATGCTTAATATGTTTATTAGTTAGCCTAGATTTTAGTTTGCTTGTTATGTTATAAAAACTGTCAAAAATACAAAAAAATAGCATAGATTAGTAGCTTATTAGTTCTGCTTATTCAGTGGCTTAGATCTGTTAATTAGGACTATTTTTAGCTTGTTATTATCTGGTATAACCTGTTTGTGCATTAAAACTCATCTTCATAAGCTAAAAAATGGATTTAGACTTTTTTAAGGGGTGTTTGGCACAAGGCAGTACTAACTCAAGTTAGTACTGCCAAGGCCATTTGGTCCTTAGGATTGGTTTAAATTAACATTTGCAGGTTTATAAGATTGGATTTAAGGAAATTTATAGGTTTAAATTAGCTTTCATATATGTGATTTAGCTATAGTTAATTCTGTTAGTTTAAGCTCAGTTCTATTAGCATCATAAGCTTAAGTTTGTTTTTCTTAGAATAATTGCTCAATTTGCATTTAGTTTGGTGATTTAAAAGTTGTAGAAACTAGCTCTTTAGCCTGCATGTGTTAGTTTTGAGCTTTGATCACTATAAGTGTCAACTGCATCAGCAGTCTTAAAAAGCCAAATAGCCAATTTCTAGCTTAAAAATCAGTAGGTAAAATTAGTTTTTAGCTTTTCAAATTTTGTTTACAAGTAGTTTTTAAGTCATTATCAATCTACTTAGCTTATTTTGTTCTTAAAAGTTCATGAAGCTATCTGTTTTTAAGCTCAAATTCAGCAATTTGTCTTTTCAAAAATCAAGTAATAAAAGCTTTTGATTAAGCATTTGATTTTAAAATACTTTTTAAAAGTGCTTTTATGTAGCTTATTAGCCAAGGATTAAAGTAGTATAAGCTTGATTCCTATAAGGATCCAATAGCTTATCTTAAAATAAGCTCAAAGTTCCCCTTAAGGACTGTTTGGTTTTTAGTTTTTCTTTAAGTGCTTATTTTAGATTTCTAGCTTATAGCCCTTAGTTTTTGCTTAATTTATGTTCAAATTAGCTTATCAGATTATTATTTAGTTGTCTTTAGCTTATTAAGGTCATAATTGGCTTATTTTGTCTTTTCTTAAAAAACAAGAACATAGTTAATCAGTAGCAAGTAGCTTTTTCAGATAACTTTTTAACTGCTTATTTGATTTTCAAAATGTCTTTTGTTTGCTGTTTCTAATAGTTTTTTGGCCAATGTTTAAGTAGGTATAGAGCTTTTAGGTATAAGGATCCAATAGCTTATCTTAAATTAAGTTCAAAAGTGCCCTTAAGGCCTGTTTGGCTAAACAGTTTTCATTAAGTGCTATTTAGCTTATTTGTGCTTATCTACTTATTTTCCTAGCTTATTTAGGTCTAATAAAGCTTATTAGGTTAGAATAAGTCAATTTTAGCTTATTTCTTTAGGTTTAGAACTTATTTTTAGCTTATTTGCATATTAGCTTAAAAATCTTAAGTTTTTAAGCCTTTTAGTACTTTTGTCGTTTTTAGCTTTTTCATCTTAATGTCCTTGCTTATTTTTGTTTGTTTTTGTTTATTAGGTTTAGTATTAAGCTTGTCTTAGCTTATTTGCTCTTGTG
>BQNB010056401.1:0-38683 GCA_026074375.1 Tanacetum coccineum | reverse complement strand
TTTAATATGTGAAAACAAATATGTTTGACAATACCCAATGGTTTTTAAGCTGCAATAACATGACTAAGCACCTCATGAATAAGGAAAATACAATTCACTCAAACACTCATATATGATGTAATAGAGGGTAAAAGGAAAATCACACTCAATTGCTTAGATATGATTCATTTCATACCATAAGCTTGTACAAGAAACAAAACTACACCGACATAGCGTAAGCACGAGGTATAATTATCAAAAAAGGACTTTTATTCGGGTAGTAATGTTAGGCTCAGGGTTAATAAGGGTATGGAAAGGACATGGGATTATTTACATAATTTAGGGTTAAAATAAAATAAGTGTCAAAAAGTCCAAGTCCTATGTTGCTATTTACGACATAGAACAAACCTATGAGTTCATTGAATATCTCAACCTCGAACTCAATCACAATCAAAGCATATAGTTGGCAAACAACAACCAACTCTTACTCATACTTCATTACCTTTTTTAACTCAACTTTTTTATACACTTTTTTCATTTTTTTCTTTTCCCCATTTTTTATACTTTTTTTTCAATCAACCCTTCACATTCACAAAACTAACAATTCCCTCATACTTAACATAAGCGTACACCACAAAAAAAATACAGAAGTGAAGCAGGCCTTCTTCATCTTCGTTGAAATGGCACAACACTAACAACAATGTGTAAATAAACTATTATTCAAAAACCAACCAACCATAGGAAGCAACTAGCTACCAACCATTTAGACTTTCGAAATAAGGTAAGGCTCGGCTAAAGGTTATATATTTTTGTATTTTTTTCATTTCTAGTGAATGAAAGAAACGAACAGAAAGGCTTATAGGGTTATACTAGGGGAATCTAGCACTAAAGATGAGTGCTACAAAAAGGTTTATTTGGGTGGTTAGCTAATTAGTGTAATTAGCTAAAAGAATAAATAATATGTTAAATGGATGGGTTAATTTGGTCCAAATCTTAAGTTGCCTCTTTATCACATAAAAATACCTATATCACCTGAATGTGATCTCACTGCGGTCTCATAAATGATTATCAAGCACAAGTTCTAGAATCAATAAATCACGGGCACACTCATGAACAAAGAAATCAAGCATAAAAGACATATGCCTATATAGGCTCGAAATTCTCTCATTTTAGTGGTAATGGTTATAAATGCGTAGGTAATGTCACCGATCACGAGTCGGATCTGCTCTATCAATCAGGACATATCTCTGATTTCAAAAAATTTATTTATTCACTACGTTTTATTCTAATATATTAACCTAAGTGACAAAAAAATAAAAATAAAATTTTTAGATTACCGAGGGCGAAAAAAGTATAAGTTCTATAAACGAGTCTTATTTTTTTAATTTATTCCCCCCACACTTAAGTTGAGCATTATGCGTAATTTAGAAAATAACTTAAAAAGTTGAATAAGCGGGAAAAATAAATATAAGAGAAACGAAACTTCCTGGGGCTCATAAGTGCTCGGTTGAATTCTAAAAGATGCGGCGCTAAACAGAACGCCATCACACGCATGTGAAATCAACCACATATAATATACTACTCTAAATTTATAATTCCCCAAGTGATAAGTTATCACCACCATCGAAGCTCCACCTGTTTATTAATTCTGCAAAAACTACGAAAAACGTAAAATTCTAAAGCGCACTTTCATAATATGAAACAAGCCTTTAAACCTCTCGGTTTTTCGATTGGACGAGTTATAGTCTCGTGAGGGTTTCCAGCGAACACAGCCACGAAGTTCAAAGCATTTTTTTATATTACGGAGTTCAGGGTACAGAACACAACGGCCGTAATGTGCGGCATACTTATCAAACTGCAAACTTTTCCGTTTTATATATTTTTATCTTTGGCTTTTAAAATTCTTATTTAATCACAATTTACTAAAAACAAGCACATACAAAACACAACGTAATAAAAAATAATATAGAAACAAAAGCATGATAAGTATTATTCAAACATTCACAACACATACGAAAGCAAAAAGTAAAAGTGAAAATAAAATCTTTTTGGATTTTTTAGTTTTAAGTCAAACACATATCAATCACACAATTATTATTTAAGGTACGAAAATAGATAATTTAAAAACAAGCGAATGACAACAAAATATTTTTGTGGAGTGATGACAAAAGTACGCCGTACATGATATTAAAGGCGCCACATTTATAGCAAAATTCCCTTTTCCATCTTATATTTTATAACGAAATACAAATATTCAAACACACTTAATCAAGCACACAAAACAGAACTGATAAGAAGCAAAGAGAAGGAAATAAATATCTTTTGGGTTTTCATTTTTTATAACACGAACTAGGGCTAAATGAAAGTTTGAGGTACAAAAATAGATAAGATATAATTTCCATATAGCATAGTACCCAAACATTCAAACAAACATAAATCTAACTACAGATTTAAACAAAAATACTTTTGCAGATCAGACAGTGCGTTGCACTTAAAATAAAGTGCAGCGTACACCAAGTCTATTTTTTTCATAAATTCAAAAAGCAAGCGCGATAAAAAAATTTAAAAAGTGCGCCGTACAACAATATATGTGCAGCGGTTTTATTATGACAGAGATGTCATATGAATTAGTGGTTGTTCAAGTTTAGTTTGAGGTTAATGAGGCATGCAGTCTCATTCCATTGTACTTAACAGTTTCTTTGGGTTCATTAATATATTTTACCGGGGAGAGTCCCTTTTACCCAAAAAAGTATATCTTTTTGTTGTTTTTCACAATTTATTAGTTAACAACTTATATAAACACATAACACATAAACATACAAAACACAGACACACAAAAACTTAAAAACAGAAAACAAGGTAACAAGAAACTCTTTTTATGTCTTTATAAATTTTAACACCTTTTATTATTTTATATACATACGACTCGTAAGAAAACATCCAAAACACATACACGAACAAACAATTCAACAAATGCAAACAAACAAGAGTCGGTATTGATATGAGTTTTAAGACAATCTATATGATAATGACATGAAAAAGAATTTTTTCTTTCTTTGTATTCAGAACCAGAAGGGCGTCGCACATAAGAAAATGCGCGGCGTACTTTTAGCAAAATTTTGAAAATTTTATAATTTTTATGAAATTTTACATAACACTTAACAAAACAAACTAATCATGTATAATGAAACACAGATGACTAGCAAACATACAAAACAAGCACCATATGTAATCATAAACAAACTAGAAACATTTATATATATGCATTTATAATTATGATTCTTATAGATATACAAATGAACACGCATAAAAGCTAAGATGCAAGAAACAAATAAAAAGATATTACAAGTATTCATAAAACACAAAAGTAAAAGAAATGCATATGGTTTCTTTTTATGCAAAATTGATTTTTTTGTAATGCAGGTGCAAAGTGCGGCGTACTTACTTCAATTATCAAAAATTTCATTTTTTTCTCAGATGCAATGCAAGAAATATTATCAAACAAACTAATAAAAAAGCAGTAGGCATGAATTATTAAATAAACATGAGCATGCCATAAATCAAAATAAGCAAAATAAAGCAAAGTTTAAAATCTTTTTTTTGGTTTTTCCATTTTGATTGATAAACTAAATATTCACAAATATATGAGGCATATAATCGGATAAAATGGAATTTCAAATGATTACAAAACCTAAGAAAGCGGTTTGGGGTTTTGAGTTACCACTGAACTTAGTCAGTCACGAGATGAGCATGTTTACAGGACAAGTGCGGCGTTTTTGGTGGGAAACCGACGCAAATACAAATTTTATCTGCAAAATAAGAAGAGAAAACGGGGAAAAGTACGGCGCACTTCAACAGAAGTGTGGCGCACTTGCAGTAACAAAAGGAAATCTTTAAGAGACTTCAAGGGATTTAAACACACGTAAGATGCACAAGAACAAGAAAATAATCTGCAAGCAACTAAAACAAATCCATGACAACGATGACAAAAACTTGATGTGTGTTTTAGAAGCTTTAAAATTATAATAATAGAAATACTAATTTTTACTAAAAATACAACACGGGCAAGTATACCCTTTCGTATGCAATACAGTCTAAGGTAAGTCGAGGTCGTTCCACAGGATTGTAGCAATTCACATAATGTTTATCATGTAACAAAGCTAATATGATTGTCACATATCAATTAGCCTAAACGCGGTGTATGCAAAGCAAGATTACATGGATAATTAAATTATCGATTATTGCAAAACTTTATTAAACGATTCATACAACTCATACATGACGGGTAATCATATTATATATCTACCAATGATAACATAGAATCCTTTCGGCCTATATATTACATCATTATGAGTGCATTAGTAATAGTTTATATCAAATATGCATACATATGAATTCTTCCCAACCTGGCCGGTCAACATAAGGAAGGGTCTTAAACATTATTCTGTTTGGTTTATTTATCAATTTACCACATAATTCTCACAAGTATGATATTGATTCGCGGATTCTAATAATCAACTCACTAAACTAACTCTTTCGATCTATAGAATGGTTACAACAATCAGTCAAAGAATAAAACAATCGTCCAGCAAAGATATAGTAAAATTATAAGCATATATATTCATAAGTAATACTATTATCATCCAAGTAAGTGATACACATACATATCATACCACATAACAAACATAAATAGACTCAACAACATGTTCAATATTATTAGTAAAGAAAAGTACCAAATCCGTTTATGCAAGTAATACGAAGATAAAGAACAAATACCAATATTTCAACTAACATAACCACCAACCAAAAACTAATAATTTCATGATCAACCAACAACCAAATGCTACTCAGATAACCTGAAATATGTCACATAACTTCTGGAAATCTGCAACGTGTCACCAAATGGACTGTTTGATAACAAGGTTTATGCTAGTGATCTTAAGATGATTCGGTGCGAATCCTCTAAGAATATGTTTAGGTTCTGGTAATGGATGGTATGTTGTCTAGATATGGTGTTAGAACTCTGGGATATCATGGTTATAATAGTGGTGGTGATATGTTGGTACGCCAAGGATAAAGGGGGCGTTTGGATCATAGGATCCAAGGATCCTCGCCTAGTTCTCCTTCTCTCCAATGATGGTATTCTCCTAGCACAAATGGGGTATTTATAACCTTTTCCAATACTTGGGGACCAAGCCAAGGTAATATGATTAGTTGATGGGAGCCAAATAAATTCATTTTTGTTGTTACAGACGATAAGTATGACGTACTTATTTATCTGTGCATCGTACTTCGATTTAGTGAAAAGTGTGTCGCACTTAATGGCAAGTATGGCGGTTTTAGTGCATTTTTAGCTCTTGGACCAAAAATCAAAGTTGTAGATAATAGTTTCCCCTTTCTGTGGCCAGTTAATCGAGTCAAACGGAGTTATATGCTCAAGTTATGATCAAAATAGTAGACATGTGTTGGGAGATCTTAAACTTGAGTTATTTCTTCATTTAAGCTTCAGATCTTTGTGTATTTCTCCGTTCTCTTCCACGACACGTACCGTAAACCTACAATATTAACTATAGTCAAGTAAGTATCGAAAGTTCATATACTTAACAATATATATATATATATATATATATATATATATATATAAGTATGGATAACACATATAAAAATATGTATAAAATGCGCGTTATCATGTGTCAAAACATTAGAATGAGAAGGGGTTGATAGCTGAGTTATTTGATTGGTATGAAGTATCTATATTTTCATAGGATGAGGGCACTACAATAGTTAAAGCTTTTATGGCTATTGCTGAGGATGAACCTATTGTGGGGAAGACGGATGCTAGGTCAGGTCAAGGGGTCAAAATCACCATGAAAAAGGTACAAATAGTTCTTACTTTGAATGATAGTGATGAAGGAAAACATGTTTTGTATTATACCAAAGTAGACCTCCACTGTGTAGAAGATCAAACGAAAAACTTGCTTAGCAAGTTCAACTCTCTTAAACAAGACTTATCCTAATGCAAAAACTCATTGACCTTAAAATCATTAAAGTCCAAAATCTTACTCTTCAACATGAGGTTACCAGATTAAATTTGGATAATGAATATCTGAAGGATGAAGTCTCTGACTTAAAGAAAGTAATTGAGAAATGGACTTCCAGTAAACTCACCCTAGCCCAACTGCTCACTGAGCAAATTCCTATTAATATTGTTCGTACCTTAGGTGGAAAAGGTAAACGAAAAGACACAACCTCCTCAAAGGATTTTGAGTTCATTAAGGCTGAGAACTCTCCCTCTAAGAACTCACATGAGTAAACCTCTAACACTAATTCTGTTAATGACAATCAAGACCCTTTACCTCTTTTACCTAAGCTTTCAGGAGCTGAGCCCATTGGTACTTCAAAAGATGTCAAAACCACTATTGACTTTACTTAGATTTCCACAGTCTCTGATAAGACTAAACATGTCACAGAAAAGGAATCCCTTGTCAAATCTATCAAGAAAAAGGCTCAGACCAAGACACCCTCTGACTCTAACCCAAAACCCGAAAAGAAGGCCGATTCTACTACCGAGGAACTCCTCCTGACCTTGATGAAAGAAGTCAAAGGACTTAAAGAAAAAATAAAAGCTTCAACTGATAACTCATTATCTGTCTCTTAAACAGGGAGTTCTAAGTATGGAAAAAACAAACAAAAGGTCAAATCTGGTCTTTGCAAACACTGTGTTATTAAAAATTACCTCTAAGAGGACTGCTATAATAAACCTCAGTGTTCAATTGGTAAATTTACTGACAATGTAACCAAATAACACTCTGAACAAGTTGTTATAAAGAAAGCCCTGACTCAACTAATAGCTCAGGCACCTCAAGTGATTGATGCGTATTTTCTTTTAAATAATCATTTACCAAGTTTTAAATTTATAAAACTCGTTTCACTTTACAAACGCACTAACAGGCAGAGAACCCGATTGTGAGTAGTGTAGTTTTGGTAAATCCGAGGTCGTCCCAAGAGCTAAAAGGCGGTTACAAATCCGAGTTTAAGTTGGTTGTCACATTTTAAAAGCTGTTTTGATGAAAAGAATAAAATTAATTGAAATGAACTGGGTACGAAAGAAGAGGAGATACGGTCCTAATTACTTATTAATTAAATTATTGATTCACTTATTCTACTTAATGTGAAAGCGTTATCTTGTAAATCCCAGCCCTTATAGTAACAGGGATTTTGTCCCATTGGTCATGGTGAGCGAGCATCATATTTGGCATTATTATAGTCAAAGTAATATAACCAAACAGATAACCACAATTAGCAAGAAGTAAATGAATCATAATGATAATTAGTAAGATAAGCTTAGCCAAAAACTGTATTCATACAATCAATATTATCGTCAATTAATGATAGTAATGAAAACATGATAATCGAACCAAACTAGTATGATGATGATGATCGGGATCGGATTCTTCCTTCTTGAAAGGCTAGAGAGTGTTAAAAAACAACTCGAGGAGATGTCTCAATCGTCCCCTCAGATGGGAGGAAGAAAGATGATTCTAAAAGCTGAATTCAACCTCTATTTATAGTCTTCAATTTGGTTACGGCGTAACCAATTTAGGTGTTACGCCGTAACCTCATACAGGGCTTTCCATTATTAAGCATACTTGTTACGACGCAACCAATAATGGTGTTATGCCGTAACCTTCAATAAGTTACCATAATTTAGACGTCTTCTTTGTTACGGCGTAACCATTATGGATGTTATGCCGTAAGCTCTTGATCTTCTTTCCATATTTATGGATCTTCATGGTTACGGCGTAACCAATAGGTGTGTTACGCCGTAACTCTATCTTCGATAGGATTTCCTTCCATATAAATGGTTATGGCGTAACCAGATACGGTGCTACGCCGTAAAGTCGTCCTGGATCTTCGTAACTTGCTTAATTTATGTTATGGCGTAACTATTTATATTGTTACGCCGTAACGACTTCGAATATTTTCACTTTAAGTCCTTTTTCCCTTGTGTCTTGTCAATTACCGGCATTTCACCTGAAAACTACAAAATGATAAAAAAAATATCTCATTTTCGAGTATTAGTGAAATATTTACAAGTAATATAGAGGGTAATTTGACACTAAAAGTATTAAATATTTGATGTTATCAAATATCTCCCCACTTGACTTCTTCTTGCCCTCAAGTAGAACCTGTTAGAACATTTCATAAAAAGATTTATCGTATATAACTCCAAGAAATGAATCTATAAAACACTTATGCTAGAAAACATCAAAGCCAAACACCTCACGAAAAGGGGATAAAAAGTCACTCAACCTCCACTATCTAAGTAGTTTTCATTTTCGCGGTGGATCGCTCCAATTTCACAATTCATAGCATGTATTCTATCATAAGCTTAAATACACAAATCTGCACCAGTTAGAATTAGGGTCTAAATAATTCTTAAAGGCAATAAGGGTAATATGGTTTTAAAGGATGATAAAAAGGTTAGGATAGACATGGGCTACACATTTAATTGTTGTTAATATAAAAACATAAAACAAATAGTCAAGTAAAAATCTAAGGTATCCATTACCAGCTACTGTCCACCCATAGTCCAAGTCCTTCGGTGAGGAAATCTGATCATATTGTCGTGATGGGTTAGCTAATACTGAGATGTTGAGGAGCATCCTAACCCATTCTTTACTCGTTGGATGGCTTATAGTTGCACCATCCTCCAAAACACTAGGTGGCCTATAGTTGCACCACCTTTATACTTGTTGGTTTTATAAAGTGTAACCAACATCAAGAGTTATATCACTAAAGTGGCTTAGTTGAACCACTTTTTATTTATTTTTATTTTTTTACATTTCTCCTGTACATAATAATACATCTCCCTACTTGAGATAAGCAGTATCGAAAGTGATAGAACCGAGAGGTCTTCATATGATCAATAATATATCATCAATCAAAGTGTCAATCTTCGAACTTTATTTCCCTGAATCATGGACTTAATTAGCTAGCAATTTCAAAACATAGATATTTACAGACTATAGGGTAGGCTAAGGTAAAATGGTGAAACGAAACATATAGAGTATGGTGAAAACATAGATTGGCTCAACAAGGATGATCTAGGGGTATCTTGCACTAATAATAAGTGCAACAAAAGGGTTTATCACAGGAGGGTCGGAAAAGTCAGTGTAACAAGTCAGTATAAACACAGTTATAGGTTACTTTGGTTGATTTCCAAAATGTTTCCTTTATGAACTATCTATTCCTCTACTAATCTAATGAAGGTCCATAAACGATGTACATGCCAAGTTCTAAAGTCTATAATACTACTGGCACACTCAATATTTTGGTGGATTTTTGTATAATATGATGGAAATGGAATATTAGGCTTAAATCTCACCAAGTAATAATAAAGGGCGCGCATTCGGCAAAGATTGATTCTAGTTTAGAAAAACTTGTCAAATTTTTTAAAAATTGGCATAATTTTTCAAAGAAAACTAGAAAATCAAAGGCAAACATAGGTCAAGGGATAATTCTACTCCCAACCCTCCACTAGATTTGTACAATGTCCCTATTGTACATTAAGGAATTGGAATAAATAGGAAAGAGTCAAATTAGAACAAGAAACTTCCCTGAATTTGCTCGATTAGATGAAGAGACAGCATGCTCTAAGCTATGCTCCAAGTCTGCTTCCTTGAGCAACATCCATCATCACAGATCATCCAATCATCATCAATCATGGTATCAAACTAATCCAGATTTCTCATACGTCCCTGTAGCCAAGTATTAACTCCCTGTGCTTCAACCTGTATAGCTACAAGAAAACTAATACCAAAAGCATAAATCTAGTATAAAAAAAGTTACCAAAATGTATAGAATAATACAAGAAATATAATCCTAACTCACTTTCATAGGAATCACGGTTGCATTTAGCGTATGCAACAAGCCTTTTAAACCACTTGGTGGCCCAAGTGGACGAGTAAAGTCTTGTGAGGGTTTCTAGAGAACATACCCACAAAGTTTATTTACCAATATACACGGTTTGTTAAAAATTTCAAACATTTTTAGATTTGCATAAAAGGGGTTACGACGTAACCCTTGAAAGCGTTACGCCGTAATAATGTGGTTTGGAAATTCTTGAAAAATTATTTGATCAGGTTACGACGTAATCGTATGAAACATTACATCGTAACAATATTAATTACGCCGTAACCATTATAGTTACGACGTAACTTGTTGTGTTTCAGCAACCACTTAACCACATAAAATGAGTCGTGGAGACCTCGAATTTCATTCCCTTGCAGTGATAACCTGCAAAACTAAGTAAGAAATGTACAAAACCAACTAATATGCAAAATAAAATGAAATAACACAAATTAAAAGATAGGCATGAAGTGCCTCCTATGAAGCGCTTGTTTTTGTTTGAGTCTCTAGCTTGACTCCACCCTTATTTACTAAGTACTCGGGTGTCCATCCCCTCTCTTGGGTTCAAGTGTGGGTGAAAGTAGCAATAGACAACCTTAGGGTGTATGTATGCTACAGGATAGAGAAATGATGAATAGAAAGCATATCTTCTAAAAGATATAATTTCCCTATCTACCTTACATGGTTTAGATGTTTTGAACAATCCATATAAGGGAGTCATTAGTTGAGTATGAACGAAAGGCTCAGTATTAATGATAACTGAATGCACCTGTATATCTCTAAAATTTGACTGAGGTTCCTAAGTGATAAGTCTTTCGAGCTCCTCTAAAATTCGTTGCTGTCATCATAATCAACTCCGAATTGCTTTCTTTAGTGTTCGATGAGGAATTTCTTTTCCATCGTTTCTTCTACTTCCCCAAATTTAATTTTTAACCTTCATTTAAATTAGTCCTTCCTATTCTATAATTTATGCTGGTTGTTACCTGTTCTCACTTTCCCATAGCATCTAATATCATTTTTGCATAAACCTCCCCCATCACACTTTTTGTTTGAGGGGTTGAATGATGCCCATAACCACTTGAATCCATTATTTTTTTGGTAAATTGGGGACGCACTAGTGTGGTTTTCTTACCTAAAATGGGTTTCAGTATTTTCACAATAGCTTCTAGGCGTGGTCAAGCAACACATTATAAGCTATCTCTTGTATGTTTCCTTAGTTAATATCTCATAGGTGAATAATCAGTGTCTACCGCGAGGAGGTGGCATGATGTCACATGTATTAGTAATGTCTGTGAATAAATAGATTCAATATTCTTAAATTCATCCTCTTTCTTGTTATCATATTGCTTTTGATCGTTAGAATCGATTCATTTTGCATATCTGGTAAATCACTTTTCATTTTAAAAATATACTTTTTTCATTCTACGGATTCTAAAGAAATGGATTTCTTTAAAGACATCAACTTTAGCGCGGGCAGTCGTGAGAATGGGTCTTCCTAAAATGACAGGCATCCTAAAATCCTCTAGAATATCAAGTATAATAAAATCTATGGGTAAGATAAATTTATCGATTTTTATCAGAAGATCTTTTCAGAACCAAATAAATGTACAGAACTGCGAGAACCATCATCAACCAATCAGATTTTTTTAGATATTTATTTTTATTATTTAATTCAAAAGGGTAGAATAGTAAAATTATATTTTTTATTAATTTTTTGAATTTGTTTTAATGAAAAATGTTTTTATAGTTCCTAAATCTTAGGAATTCTTTTTTTTTAATATTTTTTTTTCAATTATAAGGTGCATATGTGTTTTTTTTCATGTAATGTAAATATACATATATATTTTTTTAGTGTTCAATTGCATATGTGTTTTGTTCACAAATATTTACACAAGTGCATCAAATGACAAACAAAAATATTTTACATGTACCGTATACATTTCAATAGAAAAAAACACAAAACAAGATATTCTACATGTTCTTTTTGAATTGAAATTCAATGTGCACAATATTAAACATGATACTTAACTTGACAACAAATAAAACACCGGAAAAGAAATAAGTTTAGAAACATGGATGAACACGTGTGCATTCATCGTATTCTATGATGGGAGCTATGGCATCGATGCATGTAGATATGCGTTCTTCATATTCTACAAAAATATATCTTATTTTGAGTTACGCACGCACAAATTCTTCTGTCTTCATCATACGATATCGAGTAAAAAAGGTCTTCACGAGACTTGTCTACATAATCAACATAATCTTCAAAATCTGTTTGAAACACATTAAAAAATATCAAATTCTAGTCAATATCATTCAAAACACAATAAAAAAACTCAAAATGCACATGTATATACATTTGCCAAATGTTTTGTGCACATGTATTCTAAGAGTAGAAAATCTTACAAAGTTCAATAAAAAAGATGTAACACAGTTCTCATTTAATTGTGTGATATAAAAAAGTCCAACATAACATGACAAGCTATAAATTAGTGAATCGAACAACCACTTTTCAAACATAAATAGTAAGACGTGTATGGCTCTTTTCAAACATAAATATGAAACCTGGAAACTAATTTTATTAGAAATTTTGTCAAAACTCATAAACTAATAGATGTATAATAACTATAAAACATTTTATCAAGACTCGAAACACCACTCCATCTAATAACAGAATCTAATGATCCAAAATGAATTTAAACACATTGCACACCATAAGAAAAGAAGGCTCAACGCATCCTCTCAATAAAAACTTACGTAAATCTCTAATCTATTTTGCTTGACTAAAAAAACCAAGATAAATAATGAATGTATTAGTATAACACTTACATGGATGCTAAAACGTAGGGAATGAATTAAATATTAAGATTCTTCCATTTGGTGATATATGATTATGAATTGTAAGCATTTGTAAAATTAGCGACCGGCCAAGATCCTCCTCCTCCTTGTGTGGCTGATTGAGATAGGATCATACATTAACAGATTTAATTTTCGTCAGATCCTAATAGGTTAACAAATGAGAAGAGATGTAGATTAATCTTTTTGTCAGATCCTAAATTTAGGGGGTGATTGAAAATTCCATAAATGCCCTTTTATTCTTTGTATAATTGAACATGAATTTATTAGTTATTACCTTTATGCCATGATTATTTATAACCATTGATCTAAAAATAGAAGGCTAAGATTTATAACCATTATCTGAAAATAAGAATCTACAGATTGGAGTCTCTCGCAGTTTCTGTCTATAATTTATTTGGTTTCTGAAAAGAACCTCACTATATCAATCTATTACATATATAAATAATAGTCTATCAACATATAATATATATAATATATATATATAAGTGTACCTTTATTTTTCAGGCGACCAATTCTTAATGAGCAGAGAACTGACAAACCATTAGAAACCGTCTAGAATATGTTTGATCAATGGCTTATAGTAAAATTGTGACCATTAATAGTAAATGTAATTGAAAAGTTCAAGCCATTACAAAAAACCTAAAAGAGCTAAAAGGGTAATCTAGAGGCATATCATATATCCCCTAAAAAAATGCCAAGTGATCTCAACTTAAATACCATCAATCCGTCCTCAACAAATCAATAAAGAGTCTCCAAAAACAATAAAAAACCCTACGCCCCTTTCCTCTTAGATCAATCGTTCAAAGACCACCAAAGAAAAAACATTGATCTTACACAATTTTTTTTTTCGAAGCAATCATCGAATCCAAGATCTACAAAGTCGGTAAGTGATTTTAATTTGTTCTTTTTTTAGATGACAATCGATGCTCTAATTCTTTTCTTTATTTTTATTCTTCTTAACATTTTCGTTTTAAGTGCTACATTTTTTCTTGAATCTTCAATCTTTTAGTTATGTAATATCGTTTTTTATTAGATCGAAGCAGCAAGTGTGCAATCCGATTTTAACATAAACTTTCGTTTGTTTTATCGGTATGTGCTAAGTAGGACGATGGTGATGTTTCTCTTGGGGCGTGGGAAGACCGAAACCGCCACATCCATCAAATAAGCCGTTGCTATCATCTTTTTTTGTTTTTGATGGCGGCTACCGAGGCGTACATGCGTTGGATACAAGTTTCATTTTGTGAGTCTCTTCTATCAACCACGAAATCAAATATAGTATCTTTAGATTATTCTCCTTGTAGTCAAAGTCAAATAAGAAAAGGAAAATAAAGATGTATTGTTTAAGCACGATTGTCGAGAATCCGCATTAATCAAATGTTTTGTTTTATGCATGGCATGTTAAAGATTTCGGGAATTCCCGCTTATGCTTGCATAGTGCTACAAGTGAACAATTATGTTACAAAGGTGAAAATTTTTTCACTTAAATTTGTTTGTAGCTTATGCGTTTATAAATAAATATATGATTTTGTGTTCGTTTATATTTTACATCAAGGAACCTTCTAGAGGTGTATCATTAGTTAGTACGTAAAAATCTTAAATATTTATTTTTGTTCATCATCAGAGAATTTTCGAACAAAAAGATTGAAGGTGTGTTTTCTATATATTTTCATTTGCGTTTTAAGGTTTAAATAGAATCAATTGAATGGTGCATAAGTGTTCAAATATAGGTTTATATGAAGAAATAAAGAATGTGTTTGGTTTATTTCATATGAATCGGATTTGAGGAATCCGTGTGTACAAGATGACGATGCAAATAAATATTTTTCGAGTGTGTCTATATGTTTTAACGAATCCGATGTGTACGAGTGTGTTGTGTGAGTGTTGGTGCAGTTTATAATGTTTTTTCAAAGGAATGCACATATAATGTATTATGTTTGAAATATGCATAATCATATGTCATGTACAAGATTTTGCAATTATTCTTATTTTCTTTCTTTGAACTGACCGTATGTAGAAGATTATGAATTATCTTTAGATCTTGTGGTGATCTCGATTCCTTAATAAATGATTAATGTTGCTAAAACTTTTATACTATTATCCTTGTACAGGTGTAATCGAATAAGTAAAGAACATGATGACAACACGATTGTGCTCATTTGTTCGCCTCCTTAGAAAATGTTGAATACTAGGTGCACACATATTCCGACTTCGTAAAAATGTTGACGACTACGGAGTACGAATGATACATACCGCCTTCTAAATGTTGATAACAATGAGTGCACATATGCCGTTTGCGTTAAATATTTACAATAGCACTGTATAGACAATCGATTAAATTCATGTATTTTTCTTGCTTTTTAAGAAATTTGTAATTTAATGGTTAATTTCAATTGCAATATCGACCGCTTTGGGTATAACATTTATGTTCTTGGTTTGTTTTAAATTACATTATTTTGAAAAACATATATGCACCATACTATTTGAGAAACATGCGTGTTGAAATTATTTAAAAATTAAATTACATAAAAAAATTAAAAAACATACATGTTGAAAAATATTAAAACTCTAAAAAATTAAATAGAATGATTATTTTCTAAAAACGCATATGCAACTCTCTTTTTCCAAACATGGAAAGTGAAAAAAAAAAGACTAAAAAATTATTTTTTAATTCCAAAAATTAAAAAATTTCTTATAAAAGTAAAAAGAAATTTCTGAAAATTAAGGTATTAAAAAAAGGATTTATTTTTAAAACATCAAAAACTAATATAAAAAATTAGTTGTATTACCATTATACCCCATTGGATAAAATAAAAATTAAATAATATTTAAAAAATTATGATTGTACTAATATGAGGAGTTACGAACAATCCTGTAAAAATCGCTACACCTCTCCCCGGCAGCGGCACCATTTTGATAATCGTCATTAAGATACGTACCAAACAAATAACCCTCAATAATATATATATATATATATATATATATATATATAATACATATACATAAGCAAAGTATCATACAAATTATTCTTAGGAAAGAATAATAAGTAATCAACACGGGTATCGTTCTCCTCGGTGAGAGGTGAATGGAAATTCTACGTTCATGTTGTAAATCGAGCTTGATTGTCATTTAAGTTTTGGATTTGATTTCTAAACCTAATAACGCAAAGTGAAAACATATAAAGGCACGCTAACCTAAAAAATTAAGGCAATTTAAAATTTTTAACGATATTTAAAAACAATTAAAGCAAATTAAAACAAACTAATTAAACCAAATAAGACCAAATAAAACTCTAAAATCTCAAAATGCAAATTTCTTAAACTAAAATGTATTAAACTAATTTTTGAAAAACAAAAATTATTTTTGGATTTTTAAACTATTTAAAACTATTTTTAACTAAATATTACTAAAAATTAAATTAAAAATACTAAACTTAATCCTAAAAATTTATAAAAATTTGTAAAAATTCTAAATACTATTCCTGAGGTTTATAAAGAAAAACGAAACAATAAGCTAAAACCAATAAGCTGTGAAAATTAGATAAGCTAAATAAGCCTAAAAGCTAAACTGAGTTTATTAATTAAATGTAACAAAGCTATAAATGAAAAAGACCCCAGGGCAGTTGGTTAAGGTGTGTGTGTGTTGAGGGGGAGGTCACAGGTTCGAGTCTTGTGACCCACCTTTTTTTTCAAAACATTTTTATTTTTTATTTTCTTTTTGAAAAAGCTATAAAATAAGCAAAACTAAGAAACTTTAATTAAAATTTTTTTTGACAAAACTTAAAAATAAGCTAGAAAAATCTATTCTAAAACTGACACTTTAGGCATATTAAGACTCAACTTATTTAGGAACTGTTTGGCTTTTAAGCGACTCAAAAAGCACAAAGAAAACTAAATAAGCTAAAACAGACTTATATCTTAACCTAATAAGCACTTATAACCATAAATAAGCAGATAAGCTAAAAATATACTAAAAGGTAATAAGACAAATTGACTCAAAAAGAACTAAAGATGACTTTTGACAAACTTAAAGCTAAAATTAAGGCTAAATAAGCTAAGAGAAAAGACTTAAAAACTTAAAACAAATATAGAATGACACTTGAAGAACAAAAATAAGCTAGAATTAAGAACCTAAGACTCAAAACAGACTCATAATGATGCTCAAGGAACTAAATAAGACCACAAAAACCATACTTAAAGAAGAATAACAAAAATAAGCAGATTAAAACAACTTATAACTAGCAGATTTAAGATTTTACTAAAACAACTACTAAACTAGACTAAACATATCTTAAACTTACTAAAACTAACCTTAAGACTTAATTAAAGCTTATGAAACTATCCTGATCCCTAAAAATAACCCTAGCAGTCTTAACTAATGTTAAGCCTGCTTGTCCCAAACACTCCTTTAAACCTTAAAAATCAATTTTTAAGCTAAAACAGATTAAGATAAGCTCCAAATAGTGAAAACAGACGAAGAACTAAGCTAAATAGAGAAAATAAGCACAATCTACTAATTAATAAGCTCTAGAAATAAGCTAATAATAATAGTAGCATTAACTGCTTATTCAAACAGTTTTAACTGAAAACTTTAAAAACTCAAATCCAAATTCTTCTAAGCTATGACTTAAACAGATTAAGCTATAATAAGACAGATTAAGCACAATTAAACAATGAATAAGCTGAAATAAGCAGATTGATAAGCTAAACAGTACTTAAGCTTAAGAAAAGAGTAAAAGTAAACGTACCTTGTCCTTTGCTTAAACAAGGACTTATTTGCTCTTAAGAGCTTATCTACAAGCTCCAGCTTGTTAAAAACAAGCTGGTAAAACCCATAAGCCCATCCATTTCTGGCTTATCATCCAAAATAGCTTAAACTGACTTTTTGAGTGATTTAAGGTGAAAGGCTCATTCAGTTAAGCTTTAAAAAGCTTAATTGAATTAGAGCTAGCTTAAAGAGTAAAGGAGAGCTTATTGAACTTATTTGATTACTTCTAAACACATTTAAGCCAAATTTGCATAAACTAAAACTTGAATTTAACACGAATTTAAATGAAACTGAATTTTATTAATACTAAAAGAGATTACAAGCTTTTAAAAAACAAAATTACATTAAAGAAAATTACAATAAGCTGGTAAATAAGCTAAACTACACTACTCCTCCTTCTATTCTAGCTCAGATTCATTGTGTGATATTCGTGGGTATTTATAGGCTGGAAGTGAAGCTTCTAGGTCTTGAGGAGCGTCCCCCTCTTCAATCCTTAGCCCTTGATCAAAATCTATCTTCACATCCCATCTTTTTAAGCGTTGGATCATGTGCCAGCAAACCACAACCAATGAAATTACTTGGGATCGCCAACGTGGCTAAATGGTGTCAGATGTGTCCAATCAATCTTCTAGAAGTACTCGTGTGTGTGGAGTGGAGTTTTAACCTGTGTGTTAATTCGTTTGTGTGAAAAATAGGAGGGAGGAGAAAGATGTACAGTAACACATCTTTGACTGTGTTATTAATTGTTTGACTTGGACCGGGTCATAGATTGGGGTTTTATTTGGGCTTGGATTAATGGTTTGGATTGGATTGGTTTATAAATGGATTTAGTTATTAAGGCTTATATAGTAGGCTAAGGATTGGTTTAATGGGCTGACCCGACCCAATAAAATGGGTACGGATTGGCCTATTAAGAATGTATACGCCTTCGGCTTTGTTTTTCGCACTCTTTCCAATCCCGTGCTCGGTTTTGTCCGTTTTTCTTTATTTTTGTCCTTTTATTGAATATCCGTTACCTGCACAATATAATTGACAAAACAGGCAAATACAATGTATTTTCTATTTGTTTTTGATCATTTAGGCTCATTTTTATAAAGGAAAGTGATATGTGATTAGACACATATTAGCCCCTTATATTTAAAATACTGTTACCTTTTCGGCATCAGCGGCTGAAAGCTGGTTTCCTTGCTCCTCTGCCAACTTAGATGCTACTAGACTCTTGGTGACGTCAGCGGTGGCCACTGTGACTTTAGCGTGCTGAGTCTCAACGACTTGTTTCTTTGGAAGTATGACCCTGAACTTATATGGAGACTTTGGTTTGGAAGAAGGTGGGATTCTCTTCTTCTTTGTCTTCAAGTTAGTTGTTGCTTTGGATTGAGTGACATGTTGCACAGAGGCCCGGGACAAAGACTTATCAGCAGTGTCATCAGCATTCACCTCCCTAAAGGGAGGGATCAAAGACTATTCAGGCTCTTTAGAAAGTTTAGCTACTTTTAACATGTGTGAAGTTAAAGAACTTCAGATGCTAACAATTTTTGAAAAGAAACAGCTGTAATGGTGTGGTGTTTTACAAGAGTGAGATCATTGCTGACATAATCTTTTCCAAGCAATTTTTCAAAAATCAGGGATAAAAACCTTGTATAGCAAATATTTAGTTCCCTGTTCTTCTCCCATTTTGAAGCTTATAAACTAAGTCTGAGAAAATAATCCCCCTAATGTCAATCTCTAATCCCCAGATAAGACAATATGCAATTGTCTGCTGATTAAGGTTCATTTGGTCATGTGATCCTTGCATCCCACCCAAATACTTGACAATATATTGCATGAATAGCTTCCAAATGGGTGAAAAATACTTCATCTTTAAGGGAGAGGAATTAATAAGGACAGTAGATGAAAGAGTTGGTTTGTCCTTGTCAAATAAACCTAATGTCGCCAGCCCGGCCCTTACTGTCTCCTTGAGAGGTGAAGGAACAACGTCCTTACAAATGGGCAGGCCAATGGCTGATATGAACTCATCTTGAGTAAAGGACAGTGGTTTATCCCACTCTGAAAGTAAGAAGGTGATGGTCTTGGTCTCCACTTCAACCTTTGTTGTATACCAAAACTCCTTTAGGTATTCCACATACATTGAAGTGGGTTGAAGGGTTAGGGCCCTATTGATGCAACAGTTCAAGAGAAAACTGAGCATGGGTCGAACCGAGCGGGAACTCATTTGAGTACTCAAGAAGAGCAACAGCGTTATTGAAACCAATTATACTATCTGTACACCTAAAATTAACCTTTGATGATGGTATAAGTTGTTGTGATTGTTGTGAAGATGTGGATTCTGATGTCATTTTGATTTAAAACTTTGAAACAGCTTTGATGAGAGGGTGTATGTAAGGTGTTAAAAATAAAGGTTTTGGGGTTTTGAATGAGTAAAAGTGATGTATGTGAAAAACGGTGAACAATTTATACCATAAAGAATTTTATAAGTTTAAAAATAAAATTGATTTGAAGTCCGCATTAAATGCGAGTGGTAAAACTGTCACAAAACGTGGGTCCCCATGACCCTTCGAGTACTGTAATTCCTACATTTTTCGAGAAAGTTGGTAAAACCTTTTGAGTGAATCTTGAATTAAATATTGAGAATGTTTGTCTTTCAACTTGCTAGTTACATTTAAGTTACCTTAAAAACATTTAATATTCAACTCAAAGATCACTTAAATCCTTTTTCTTATCAAATACCTATTTTTAAATATTGAGCATACCCAACTCAGCTACCAATCTAGTAAAGCTAGGCTTAGGTAAAGGCTTGGTAAAAATATCAGCTAATTGTAAATCAGTGGGTACAAAATGAAGCTCAATATCACCTTTTAAAATGTGGTCTCTGATGAAGTGATACATGATGTCAATATGTTTTGTCCTAGAATGCAACATTGGATTGTTTGATATGGCAATTGCACTTGTATTATCACAAAATATGGGCACCTTGTCATAGAGAACATCATAGTTAGCCAGCTGACTCTTGATCTAAAGGACTTGTGCACAGCAGCTACATACTCAGCTTTAGCTGATGACATAGCTACAGAGCTTTGCTTCTTTGCACTCTAACATACTAACTTTCCTCCAAGTATCTGACAAACTCCTGAGGTACTCTTTCTATCCAAGTTACATACAGCATAGTCTGAGTCAGAGTATGCTTTTAGATCAAAGTCTGATCCTTTTGAATACCAGAGGCCAAGATTTAGAGTTCCTTTGAGATACCTAAAAATTCTTTTTACAGCAACAAGGTGGGATTCCTTGGGGTTAGCTTGGTACCTAGCATAGAGACATGTAGAGAATTGGATATCAGGTCTGCTAGCTGTGAGGTGCATCAATGACCCTATCATACCTCTGAAAAATGTCTCATTAACAGAGACCCCTGACTCATCAGGACCCAAGTTGTTTGGGGGAAGCATAGGGCATTTCACTGAGACACAGCCAGCTAGATCATACTTTTTGAGCAAATCCTTAACATATTTTCCTTGATAAATAGAGATTCCTTTAAAATCTTGTTTTATTTGAAAACCCAGAAAATAAGTTAATTTACCCATCATACTCATTTCATACTTTTTGGTCATCAGCTTTCCAAATTGTTTACTTAATTTTGAACTGGTTGACTCAAAAATGATATCATCCACATATATTTGTACAATAATGACATCACTCTTAGTCTTATAAGTGAAAAGAGTGTTGTCAATGGTACCTCTAACAAACTTGTGATGAATAAGAAATTTTGAAAGAGTTGCATACCAGGCTCTTTAAGTTGGTTGACCTAAACATGATATCATCCACATATCTTAATCTTATAAGTGAAAAGAGTGTTGTCAATGGTACCTCTAACAAACTTGTGCTGAATAAGAAATTTTGAAAGAGTTGCATACCAGGCTCTGGAGGGCTTGTTTTAGCCTATAGAGAGCTTTATCCACCTTACAAACATGATTAGGATATTCACTGCTTTTAAAGCCAAGAGGTTGTTGTACATACACCTCCTCTGAGATTTTACCATTTAAGAATGCACTCTTTACATCCATCTGATACACCATAAAACCCATGTAGGCTTCATAAGCAAGAAATATCCTGATGGTTTCCAGTCTTGCCACAAGTGCAAAGGTTTCTTCATAATCAATCCCTTCCTGTTAATTGTAACCCTGAGCAACCAGCATTGCCTTGTTCTTAATAACAATCCCATTCTCAACCATCTTGTTTTTCCAGATCTATTTGGTCCCAATGATGGTTTTACCATGAGGTTTTGTAACCAAGGTCCAGATCTTGTTTCTTTCAAACTGATTCAGCTCTTCTTGCATAGCAATAATCCACCCTTCTTCTTCTAGAGCTTCAATAAGCTTCTTGGGTTCCATTTTAGAGAGAAAGTTAACACATAGACATTCAGAGGCTGAGGCAGCATCTGATTCTCTGATCCTACTTCTGGTTGTAATACCAGCAAGAGGTTCACTAATGATGTTTACAAGTTCAATGTGCTTTTCTTTTGACCATCTGTCTTGAGGAACTAGGGTTTGAAGAATGACTTCAGCTGAGGGTGATATAGTTGGTGAGGATTGGACATCACTGATTGGTTTGATAATGACATTGTTTTGAGGTTCAGCTGGTTCAACGAGATCAGTTGATTCTGTTTGATCAGGTTCATTGAGAGCTGGGTGATTGTCAGCCTCAATGAACTCAGGAGGATCTTCAGAGATGACATATTCCTAAAGAACGGGTGATATTAGGAGATCTTCATCTGAACACATCATATGATGTCTTTCCATGCCTTTTCACAATAATGGATCCGTTTTGTGTATAGCAGGCTGTTAGCCTTAAAATATGTTGACTTATCCAAAATTACATTAGTTCATAAATAGTCAAACACGCATGGACTAGATTAGACTATTTATGATAGTTTAGTTATGTTTGGACTATAAATATCCCCTTCATACTTCGATAGAGGGGTGAAGCTCACTTGTAAAGTGTAAATGTGTGTGTTTTCTCTCTAGCACACACATATTCCCATCTTTATCTTTTATCTCTAATAATATGGTTGCACATTTATTTCATTTTATCCAACCTCCAGATCTGTTTTAATACTGTATTTTATACACGTCATTTATTCTCTACAAGTGGCATCAGAGTCTAAATCAGGGGTGATTTGTATCACGTTTGTGTTTGATGTGTTCGTTACCAGGCAGCTTTTGTTATTCATGTTACCAGGCTGTTTTAAACTTGTTTTAACTGGTTGTTTGTTAACTGTTTTTTAATAGTTTCTTTTTCGTTGTATAAGTGTTCTTTTTCTCCTAATAATCAACCACGAAATAACAGCCAGGGATGTTGTTTTATTGTTGTTGCTTACAAGTTTTTGTCATCATTCTGGTTTATATCTGCTGATTTTTATGCTTTAAAAGACAAGTTAATAGAAGCAACAAATCTGGGTTTGTTTATTTTTTCTTGGTGGCGGTTTGGCCAAAAAGAAAAAACCAGATCTGGTTTTTAAGGAAAGTACAACCAACGGTTTAGTCATCGTGGCAGTTTGACATGGCGGTTTGGCCACATCGGGTTGCCATAGAGGTTTGGTTAACAGGTAGCGGTTTGCCATTTTTTCATGGTTTACCGAAACAAACCGCTACCCATTTTAAAACCTGGTAGCGGTTTGATGATAGCAGCGGTTTGCTATGTGGCATAGCAGTTTGGGGTTAACACAACCCAAACCAAGTCAACTCGGTATTTACCAAGTTGACCTGGATCAACTCAATCGAGTCGAGTCTGGTCAAAGAAGATTAACAAAAAAGGAGACGAAAAGAAAAAGACTCGACGGATTTAAATCATGACCATAACTACAATCTATAACAATAGATTCAACCCAATACTAACCACAACATCAACATCAAATCTACCAACAACCACATCCATCCAACATTAACAAAACCCAAAGCCCTTCAACATCAAACCCGCATCAACACATCACCACATTCAACAAAAAATACAACAACTCCAACAAACAAAATCTCCAATACACCATCGTCACAAACTTATATCACAACTCTCATATTCCCAAGCGCTTACTGTTCCAACAAGACTCGAACGAAAATTTAAGATATTTAATATCTCAGTTTCAATCCTTTTCGTGTGTTACAATTAATTCACGACCATCGAACGATCAATAACACGAAAGGATAAATCATCACTGATCTTTTCAAAGGCATAACCCTTTCTTTAATTTTCGAAATTAAAGATTGTGTCATAACAACTATGATACACACAATCTTTGTTTCAGTTAAATAAAACACACAAAAAACCTACCCGAGACCCTCTATGAAAGGATCTTGAAGCCTTGAGTCTCAGCCGTAATGAAGGGTTTTTATGATTCATGGATATTTTGATAACCGGTGATTGTTAATATCCTTGATGATGTGTGTTCGTCATAAGGTATGATAAGCTTGGGTAAGAATTTTTTTATGGTGGCTAAATATCAGAGAAGGAAAAGGGAGGCGTTGGATATAATGTGTGAGTAAGATTAGGGATTTTACCCTAATTAATGAGATGAGATTTATTTATCTCAAATTGGTGGATCTGTTATAATTTTTTGACTTGGGCCGGGTAGATGCAAGGAATTTACAAATAAAGTGAGCCAAGATGTTTATTTTGTGGGCTGGATAAATTTTTTATGTGTGGCAATTAGATTTTGATGGATTTAGCTGGAACTTAATTAGTCCTAGTCCGAATTTTTTACATAGTTGTGGTGCTAGTAATTTTAGATTAAGTCGGTATTAATACGCCTACATGACAAGTTAGTTCTAGACACTATGCTTTATACCGTATACCGACATTCACAAACCACATTTAATCTTAGTTTAAATACGATTCACGAACAACAACAACAACAACATGATACATAACAGCTAATAAAGATCATGAAAGATTTCAATAAATGACAAACTCTTTAAAGATTCGGATTATGGATGACAAGTGCTCACAAGCTGATTTGGTATCCCTTATTCTTGAGATTGAAGTGGGTTTCCGAAGGCGTCTACTTATTGCATCAACGAGACTTCCTTATACTTTTTACCCTTTTTCTTTAAACCCAATCTATCGATTGATGACTTGCTTGAGCATAAAAGGAATATGATTAAGACTTGGATTATCTAGTTTCTAGTAGTTGGGGTGGTTGGTTGAAGACCTGGATAACTATCACTTAAGTAGTTATGTTGTAGTACTCAGTGTCACACGCGCAATGTCGATGTGGATAATTTCAAGAGGCGTTCTTGTTCTTCTTCCATCACTTTAGGACTTGGGTATAGAGTACTCTATACTTTAATCTTGCAACCGTTTCCTATCAATCCACCAACATGCAAGCTTACGCTCACTCAAATTTAGGATTCTTACTTCATTCAAGTTTGGTACTCATCAGGTTACATTCACCAAGTGTCACACAATAGCCGCCCAGAATCACGAGGCTTGCTGGGTAAGTTAGGGCCCGAAATTTTAAAAAGTGGACGATGTAATCAACAATTCTACAAGAGTATTATTCGTGTTATTCAAGACAATGGTACTTCCACAGTCTAAGCAAAATTCTCAAAAAGTTCTTACAACGGACCTTCATATACAAGAACTCTTTGAATTATACCAAAGTTTTTCTTGATTCTTGCTTCATCCCTAAAACGGTTTTTGCGAAGTGTCCAGAGAGTAAATAGTTTCATTGATGATTCAAGATCTTTCGCTTAAGGCAAAATAAAACTCTCGAGTATATGGACGTACACGACAGATGATGCTCTCTAAGAAGTTCTGCAAATCATCATGAGGGAAAAACCATCATGGGGGAAAATGTGTACATCCGAGACTTAGTTAACTTTGATGTTACCATGTCAACTTCCAGGGGAAGTAGCGAATACTACTTTACTTAGTATGGTTTATGAAGTATACTACATACGTGAGAAGAATTGTTGCTGATTTCTCGCATGTACCCCCGAACGAATATTCACCAAGACCTAATAACAAGTAGCAGTAGTATATGGAGTGGTTTTTCTTCTACAAAATTCCGCTGTGCACGTCAATGACATATAAAAGATGGTTGAAGCTACATTAAAGTTTCAGAATCTGCTCAAGATACGGATGTTGGTTTGGGGGGAAGCTGATTTAGAAACTTCGCCAAAAAGGAGTCTATAAAGAAAGCTTTTCAAGACATGCTGCATGGATTGGGGGAAGTTAATCCAATTCATGTATACTACAATGGTTCCAGAACAAGTAAAGACAATGAAGATCCAAGCTGGAATACAAGTTTCAAGACTAGGAGAACTCAGAAGAAATCTTCAGATTTAGAAGCGCTTTAGAAGACTTTATTTGTGTTGTACCTGATAGGAACATTGTAAGTAATTCCATATGTCCACATATTAGGGGCAAATTGTTAGCCTTAAAATATGTTGACTTATCCAAAATTACATTAGTTCATAAATAGTCAAACACGTAGGGACTAGATTAGACTATTTAGGATAGTTTAGTTGTGTTTGGACTATAAATACCCCCTCCATACTTCCATGGAGGGGTGAAGCTCACTTTTGTAAAGTGTAAGTGTGTGTGTTTTCTCTCTAGCACACATATCTTCCCATCTTTATCTTTTATCTCTAATAATATGGCTGCACATTTATTCTATTTTATCCAACCTCCGGATCTGTTTTAATATTGTATTTTATACACGTCATTTATTCTCTACATAGGCAGTGTTGATAGCCTCTTCCCAGAATTGTTTTTGGGAGTTTTGCACTATTTAGCATAGTTCTGGCTGCTTCAGTTAGTGTTTTGTTTCTTCTTTCAACAACACCATTTTGTGCAGGGGTACATGGAGAAGAGAAGTTCTTAGATATCCTTTTCATCACAGAATTCTTCCAGCTTGTGGTTTTTGAACTCTGTTCCATTATCATTTCTCAGCTCCTTTACCCTCACTTCATTAAGGTTTTCCATCTTTCTGACAAAAGACATGATACAGTCAGCTGCATCACTCTTTTTTGTGAGGCAAAATACCCAGGTGTACCTTGAGTACTCATCTACAATGACAAGGGTATATTTGTTGTGGCTGATGGTTTGGGGTTTTACAGGTCCAAATAAATCCATGTGACAGAGATGTAAAGACTTGTTGATGGAAAATGATCTCTTAGTTTTGAAAGATGCTTTGTGATGCTTCCCTTTCTCACAAGCTGAACAGTTTTTGTCTTTAGAGAAAGTTAGAGATGGAATCCTAGAGACAAGGTTGTGTTTAGCAAGGTTGTTTATGTTCTTGAAGTTGAGGTGAGACAGTCTCTTATGCCAGAGCCAATTAACACTTGGGGAGGCCTTGGCAAAGAAACAAGCATTGCTTTCTTTATTGAAAGATGACATATCAATGACATAGACATCTCTTATTCTAGGAGCAATGAGGACAACTTTATCATTTTGGTTGTAAATGGTTCCCTGAGTTTTAGTAAACAGAACTTTGTAGTTGGCATCACACAACTTGAAGAATACAAGTAATCTTTGATATGAGATGGGAAGGAACTTAGTAAGAGAGAGTGGAAGGAAGGATGTATTCTAGAGAGAGAAAGTAAGAAACATGTAATTCATAAGTGAAATGAGAATACAAAACCAACCAACACCCTCTCCAAAGCATGGAGAGGGTATTTATACATGAGATGTGGCCGGCCATAGACCTAGATAGGCTTTCCATGGGCCTTGGGCCATATTAGATTACTTTACTTGACATATGATTAACTACGGGCTAAGACTAATACATATTGGAAGTGACCGATACTTTTCTTGTTTCTAACAATCTCCCCCTAAGGGAGGTCACTCCAATTTACAAAACTTTAAACCTAGCATACTATGCTTCATCTTTAGTCTTCAGCTCGTAAACTTCATTTCTTGATTTACTCTTGTGAATATGTTGTAGTGATTAGTGACTTTGGGATCGAGCTTGTTCCTTTATCTTTAACTTGTATGTGAGAATGTGATCTTGAGCATCTTGAGATCATCAACCAAGCATAATCTCTTCGCCATCTTAATGAACTTTGCCATCTTGTGAAACTTGTGACTTTGGACCGACATGCTCATACCTTTCTTGATTTGTTGACTTGAAAAGCTTTAATGTTGCATCTTTCTTGAAATTCTTTAACTTTAACACTTCGTCACTTCGAGAAAGACGTTCGGTATCAGAGTGACGGAAACTTCTTTGAAATTCTTTGACTTTAATACTTTGTCACTTCAAGAAAGACGTACGGTATCAGAGTAGCGGAAGTCTTGAAACATGTACTTGAGCTTTCATGATGTCTTTATGTTTGTCGGTCTGGTATGAGCATGTGGCTATGAATCTTGTGAGTCAGCGGGAAACAGGTACCTTCACCACCATCTTTAAGTTTCCTGCAATAAAACAGTTAGCAATAAAGCGGGGGGACGAATATGGCTTTGTCATTCGCCCGTGTTTGGTTGGAGTAACCTTCGAATCCGTGAGGATCGACCTGTGATCAGGTAGATTCAATTTAAGAAGAATCTCCTTGACAGGATTTCCAGCTGAAGTATAGAATCTTTCTAACACATGTGTATTAGATTCATCAAACTCAGCATGTTCTCATTATCGGAACGTCTCAAAGCAGACAGCACGATAAGAGTGAACCAGCGAGTTACTATCTCACCGATTGAAATAGAAAAATCGATTTGAAAACAAATCGATGTGTCACTTGCTAAAGTGGTTGAGACACAACGAGCAGTGTTAATCATTTCAAAATTTCATCATCACCTCGGTACATTCATGAACCTGGAACAGTTTAATTCTTATAGAGATCGCACCCATCGTTTCTTTCCAGTTGTCCACAATTGATTCAAAAGAACGCACAAGTCACCTAGCCATGAGCTATTCTTGATGTTGACTCAACAGGATTTCCAACTTCATTGTGAATTAATCACATCGGATATGTTCTGCCAAAATCACAAGGAAATTGCGAAGGAACTCATAGTATAATCTTGTTTATTCACATTGTGTGATTTAGAAGCTTAATTTACAAGTGTGCCTAATGAGATTTATGGATGATCTCTTTTGGCTCTAGACTCAATAGTGCCCTTTGATTTTAGTGATCGGAGGCTGGAGCTGAGTGCCACCTTTTCAATATCAACTAACTCGGAGTGAGAAAAGTAGATAGAAATACGTGGTATCTCATTGGAAATGAAACAAGAGTCTTTGAGAGACCTCGTGTGGCTAGGGAGGGTTGTGCATTAGCGTCACTGGGTTCCATGACAGTCTTCCAATGGTCAGACAACACTTAGTGTGTCCGACAGTTTATTATTAACCCGTTTTATGCCTAAGTGTAATGAAAGTTCTGGGGGGTGGCGGTGGTTGTACAACAACCTTTAATCCTTTACATTTCTTTTCATTCTTCACCCCTTTATGCTTACCGAGACTTCATAACTAACACCTTGTTGGGTTTGTTCCAGTGTTAGCTCCATCTCAGTCGGCATTATTCCCTTTTCTCACTTTATCATCTTTTATCATACCTAAGAACTTCTACACTACCTAGTGGATATCCTTGGGTAGATCCCTCCGGTTCTGGCTGGATCATAGGATTTGAATACCTATACCTAACCACCTTATAACTCCATAAAATTAAGTACATGGTCGGTCTTTTTGGGTATTCCATCACAATCACAAACCAAAATCATTGAAAAACTTCATTCAAAGTGTTTGATATAAATATCAAAAGGTTTACACTTTGAATATTTTTAATCATCACTAAAAGCTCCCCCTTAACATGTGCATCGTAATCGTAGTACATGCTAAGTGTGGAGTGCATTGAGTCTATTTTATTTGATCACATCTTTCAATACAAGTTAGATCCAGGTTAATCACATTTTCTCCCCTTATCCAAAATGTTAATCCCTTGATATTTTTGAAAATCAATAAGATTAACCCTCTCTGGAAAAATTATTATATATTATCTATGAGGAACATTGTAATGCTCCCCCTCAATTTATAAGGGTATATAAGATAGTGTTGAGTACAATAATTTGAAATTTTTAAAATTTTTGTACTCGAGCACTCCTTAGAATCACCATTAAGTCTACACTATATATATTCACAAGATTATTATGTACGAGGTTTGACCTGAATGATGAGAACATCATATGATAGAATCATATGGTTCTTTTGTCGCAGCCGTAGGTCTCCTTCGTACAATCTCCCACCAACGAACTTTCTAAGCTCCTCATTAACCTTCTTTCTTTCAAGAAGTTGTCAATCTGATCTTTCTCTGTCCAAGCACTCTTCAGTATTGCTTCAACTTTCTTTCCAAGTAACGAAAGTCTTTGCTTCAAACTTTGAGTATGAAACAGATTCAGATACATATGTAACTTGAGCTTGTGTGGTTGGTGATGTCGGTGTTGATGTTGTCTTAGCTTCCCCCTAAACCAGCAATCCTTTCTTGAGTAGATTCAGAACTTTCTTGCAAGCCGCATCAAGCAGTCTTAATGTATAAAGCCCAGATATCCGAAGTACACAAATAACTCGAAACCGCAACACCAAAGTCAATTAAGTCCCGGATGTCCGTATTTCTCCTTACATGATAGTGATGATATAAATTGTAACACCAAAGTCAACTAAGTCTCGGATGTCACAATTATTCCCTCTAAGTAGTTGAAATGATAACACTTAAGTCAACTAAGTCCCAAATGTTCTTCCTGCAGGATACTGACTATTTAAAGGAATCATCATACCTATGTGTACCTCTTTCATTAAACAATTCTACCCTTTTAATAATAAGCTTAGTGATTAACCGTTTAAGGAAGCCTTTATTGAATCAGTAACCAATCTTCTCACGCTTAGAATAAATCTTCTTACAACACTTCCCCCTAGTATCTTAAATGATGCATACTTGAAATCACAAGATATCTCTACCCCCATGTAGTTGAAATAGTGCACCCGAAAGTAACAAGTTAAACACTGATTTTCTCTGCGGTTATGACATTTGTCTTCCCGAAATGACCTAAAATGAGAATAGGGTATGAATTCTATCACGTGTACTCATTATCTTTCTTGTATATCTATTCCTTCCCCCTTGCTGGTTTTGATACCTCGGAATCAGCAAAACCTAGTACGCACATATACTCGAGATCGTGTTCAAAGAATTAATAAGCCTAAATCTATTCTGTGAGAATCAACTAAGTCTTAAATTGCAAATAAGTCCCTAAAGTTTGAAACAAATGACATATAAATCTCTTGTAGTTAATATAAGTTAACTCCCCTTAAAAATGTTATCCGTCATTATCCAAAACATTATAATAATTCCTTAAAGTTTGAAACACTTTGCAATCTAAAGCTTGTGTAGTTAAAATCCATTAACTCCCCTTAAATTATGATCCGTCATTATTAAAAACTTTATCCTTTTATTTCGTGACTTAATTTGAAAGACCGTTTTTTAAAAGATTATTTGATGACACTTTCTCCCCCTCAAATAATGACCCGTTTTCTATTTAAAGAGATGTTGTCATTGTTTGAGTGGTCGAATTGTCTTTGAAAAATCTTTTGTGATTCTGAAACACACTGAATTCACTGTAAGACAACTTATTTACCAATAAAAAAAAGATTTCTCTATTTTGACAAATTAATGCACTGAAACATACACTTATTTGATATAAGAAGCACGGGTTGTGTTGAAAAGTAAACACAAGCCTTTGCATTGTCATAAAGTAGACCATGCCTAAGAATAAATTCCCGTTATGAGGTCAAGTTTTTTTTTGAAATACTTGCCTTTAAGATGATGACCGGGTTGCTATCTGAAATAATAGCAAGCCATTTGGCATGTTTTGAAAACATTTGAACTTCTGCTCAAACTTCATTTACAGCCTCGTATCATTATTGAATGACATTTCAAGACCGAAAAGTAATAGATTTTCAAAGAAAATCCTTTATTACCTCTTTTTATATTTTTTCATTTTTTTCTTTGGTTTTATAGATTTTATATTTTTATATTTTGCTTTTATAAAAGTTTTCTAAAAATAAAAAATCTTTTTGGTTTTTTTTATGGTTATATGTATATACATATGATACAGGATATGTGAATATGTACCACCACTATTCATCAACTTCATCTGCCAATTATTTCAGAGTCTCCGGCGTAAAACTCCGCATTCCTAGCTGTTATCAATAATTCAAATCCCCTTTCTCGGCCAAGAGATAAGTGAAAGATGTCCGCCATTTGATACCTCCCGTATGACAAAGTAAAGTCGATCACCCCATTCTCACCAGCTCCTTGAGCAATGAAATCTAGATGTCTATATGCTTCGATCAGAAATGTTGAACCGTTATTACAGCATAAGGCTTAGCGCTTTTGTTACACAGTACAAATAGAATTTTGTTGAAACCAAAGCCATAGTCGGTAAGCTGTGATCTCATCCAAAGGATTTGAGCACAACAGCCGGACAAAGCAATATATTCAGCTTCCGTACTGGATATCGCAGCGCTTTTCTGCCTTTTTGATGACCAACTGATAAGTCTATCTCCCAAAAATTGCATACTACCAGATGTCGGCTACGGCGTGTATCTTGACAACCAGCATGATCCGCATCTGCAAATGCTGTTAAGCATCGAAGAATCCTTCGGATACCATAGTCCCCGATTAACGGTTCCTTTTAGATATCAAAAGATCCTTTTTACTGCATTTAAGTGCTTTTTGGTAGGCCGAGCCTATATACCGCACACAGTATATAGCAAATTGTATTCAAGTCCTACTGGAATGATGAAGATTAAGGAGTAGTGCCTATCATACCACGATAGTGTGACGGATCAACGGCTTTCCCTTCTTTATCCTTATCCAGTTTGGATTTCTCCACCATGGGAGTATCCACTGGTCACCAAGAAGTCAAAACCGTATTCTTTAAGATTCAAGGCATATTTTGATGTTAATAAAGATGCCTCTGGAACTTTGAGAAATCTTTAGTCTAAAGAAAATTGAGATTTTGCCCAACATGACCATTCTTAAATTTTAACACATGATTTAGAAAATAGGTTCACAAAGATCAGTTCAGGAGCAGCAAAGATGAATATATCGTCATAAATTTGTACCAGAAGTAGTTCCATGGCCGCGATACGTATGAACAATGTGGGATCCACTAAACCTTGGAGAATCTTGGTATAATCAGGAATGAGACAACATGTCCATACCACACCGCCGTGAGCATGTTCAACCCATATAGAGCTTTCTTATAACTTTTACACGTGATTTGGGTTTAACTTCATCCACAAACCCATCCCGCTAGCTTACAATAAACTGCTCCCGCAGATTACCATTCAGAAACGTAGTCCTCACATCCATTTGGTAGACGACCATTCATGAAGAGCAGAAAACGAGAGAAAAATCCTATAGCCTATAATCTGCAACCGGAGCAAAAGAACTCTTCAAAATCGCTTCCCTCCACTTGCGTACCACTAGCCACTAATCGAGCTTTAATTCTTTAGTATACCTCCCAGGTCGTCTATATCACTTTGTATCCACTTCAAAGTAATAACCATAACTTTATCTGGTCGGGGTACGAGCTTCCATACTTTAAGATGTTCGAACTCATTGAATTCTTCTTGCATTACTTCGATCCAGCAAGCTTGAGTCAAAGCATCTTTATATGTCTTGGGTTCAACAGTAGTGAGGAAAGCATCGTAGTAACAGAAAAGATCTTGCTCATGTAATTGCAGCCTTGTAGAAACTGGTCTAGCGAGTTCATCGATTATATTTTCAAGTGGATGATCCTTGAGTCCATTTATTATTAAGTTCAGAAATTTGTGATCAGGAGCACATTTTGTAATTAAAATCCGACATGAAGATTGCATCAGAAATAACTTATTAGAATTGGAATACCAAAGTACGGATCATTACCCATATGTGCAACTTCGATATCATGATTGTCTTCTATTTTACTACTGCTCGAATACTTTTAGTGCTGCTAGTTTTAATGAAAGAATGGTACTGCTGGTTCGTGTATTTGGTTAATGCTACCAAGGAGCACTAGAAGGTGTCGGATAATCAGTTGCAAGCAGAGTTGTGAAGTCTTTGGTTTGTTTCTGGTATACGAGATTAGTGTTGGTAGTATTTAAAGAACAGTAGTAAGTAGGTTACTACTGCTAGGTTTAAGCAGATTGTGGTTTATTAATGCTGCTGAGATTTGAGCGGTTACTACTGCTTCCTATTTATTAGTATTGCTAAGGTTTGAAACCATGAAGCAACTTAGTATTATTAATAGCTAGTGGGTTTAAATATAGCTTCGGCATAAAGAATAAACTGCTACTTTGATTCAATAACGTACAAAACACGAAGTTCTCAGATTGAATAGAAGATCTTAGACATAACAGTTAGATAACACACACACTTTGGATCTTAGATTGGTTTAGATAGTTAAATGGCTGGTTTTGGAATTAATTAAAAGAATTGATTATAGAGATGATTCGTTATCATTTATTTGACGTTGAAGTGGAATTACTTGGGTACGTGTTCTTATCATATCTTAAATGGCTAGCAACGTTTGAAGATAACTTGTTCGTGCTTATACGGTGTTGATGAAGACTTGCAAATCTAGCAATGTGTGATTTTTATTATGGTGCTCAATGCTTACATTTACTATCACTTAAAGGATGTATCATCTCATCTCTATCTTCATCTCGTGGTCTAGCTATAGATGTTTCGTGAGAGATACCAACCTTCTCATAATATTCACGCAACGTTTGATTAACAAATTCAGTTCCATTATCTATTCTGATGCGTCTGACAGGTACTTTAAGTCGCAGTTGGATCATCTTGAGAAACTTGATTATGAAATCTGGAGCTTCATCTTTTGACCTTAAGAAGTTAACCCATGTGAATCGTGAGTAATCATCGACAATGACGAGGATGTACTTATTTCCATTAACACTTGCAATAGGTATTGGTCCACAAAGATCCATGTGTAACAGATGGAGTTTTTCTTTATTGGTGTCTTCAGATTTAGGTTTGTGGGGTTTCTTCTTGCTCTTACCCATGGAACATGCAGAACACAGATGGTCCTTTTCAAATTTAAGCTCAGGGAGACCTCAAACAAGGCCATGTCTAGCTAACTGGTTGATTGTGTAACATTTCTCAATTTCAGGTCATTTTACGACTCCTATTATTTTAGTCCGATACGCGTTTACTTTTAATGTTTACTTTTAAGCTAAATCGCGTAGACTAGAAATAATCAATTAATGTAAACGGTCATCAAAGAAATTAAGGTTTACATCAACCAAGTAATATATAATTATTAAGAAGATAATTATTAACTTTGCGTGTTTTATTTTTATTGGTCACGTAAAAGGGTTACGTTTCGCAATAAAATACATTTGGACACACCCCGGAAATACCTAGACTTACCTAGACTCAAACCAATACCCACTTTGAAACCTTAAACACAAAAATTAAATCAATTCTTATGAAATCTCCACTATGGCCGAATAATGGGTACCAAACTCACTAGAAATCTTCATTTTTGATCCTTAAGTACATGTACATCTCATGGGTAATTAATATTAGTCCTAAATGTCTCCCACTAAGCTATTACACAATGGTTAATGACCTTTGTTCTCTCTTTCTCTCTTGGATACCCGGCTAAACAAAGAAACACACACACAAACCATAAGATCTCCATATCTAGTGTAATCTTGTACTTAGATTGAGCAATTAAAGAGTGTACTTAGGTGGTTTAGCTTAATACCATGTGAGGTTAACTAGAAACCATGAAACCACCTAGTTAGGGCACGGTTTGGTTTGTTTATGGGGACTAGGAGATGTGACTAGTTCTCATGCTTATAAATACCCATCCAAATTAACCATTTAACACTTCTTACAACTCACGAGTAAACCATATTACTTCTCCTCTTGTTCGGGTCATAAGACGCAAACAAACACCCTCATAACCTTTCTCAATCGTACAAATTAGCACTAAGGTATTCATTCAAGGTCACAAGAAGGTTTACGAGCTAGGGTTGGGTAATTGCATAAGCTTTGAAGCTTAGAGTTAGTTATTCAAACGTGTGAAACACATTTGGGTTGCTAGGCTACTCGTATACACTCGAAACAATCACTAGGACCCTTGTAAGTCTCAACTAAGCTTTACGTGTCATGTGCCATTCATTTCTATTCATATTTAGTCGTAAGGGTCGCGTTTATTTGTGCTTAGCAAGTAACGTGTGCATGAACATGCATGGTTCGCCCCATGCATGGTTCTCGTACATATAAACACGTATGTTATCTTTGTGTGGTGCTAAAAAGGGTGTTAACCTAAATGGAAAACTTGACTTAACAAGACTAGGGCATATATATCCCCTCTTAGAACTAATTGCGCGAAAATAAAGCGTAAACCTCACGTGAAATCAAAAAGAGCTAGGCTAGGGAAGGTGTATACGAGGTTCTTAAACATTTACACGTGATATATCGCGATTAAGAAATGCTAGGCAAGTCGTTTAGGTACTAATAATCCTAGCGAAAACCCCACAAAAACCTTAATAAGTTAATCGGACCCCTAATGGGCCAATTAGGCCCAAAGGCCCATGTCCGAACCCAACAGGCCCAACAGTGGAGACCATAGCTTATTAATAAGCTCATTCGAGCTTATTAAGGATTTAGGGACTTATTTAACTCGTAAGTAATAAGCATACAAGAAAAGAAAACCTTAGCGGGCCGTGAACGAGCCCATTAAATCCAAACAGGCCTAATAAGCCAGCTAGGCGGGCCCACAGCTTATTAATAAGCTCACTCGAGCTTATTAAGAGACCTACGTGCTTATTGACTCGCATGGACCCTAACATGAAATGTAAACATAATCAAAACCTTAATGGGCTTGACGGCCCATTGCCATGTCTAAAACGCGAGCCTATAAGCTACAATAAGCTTAAACAACTTATTCATGAGCTTACACTGCTTAATGAGCTTATTATGAACTTAAGAACATTAATGGACCCCTTGATATCTTTCGGGTTAGAGTTATTGGGCTAGCAAGCCCAATAAGCTCGAATAAGCTCAAATAAGCTCACCCAAGTTTATTTTTCAGCTTAAACAGCTTATAGGACATATAATGGCCTTAGAAAAAGGTAAAGGACCTTAAAGGAGTAAACCCGAAAGCTTAAAATGCCTAATGGGTTTGTAATGGGCCCAAATCCCACTACCAAGGCTTATTAGCTTATTTAATAAGCTACTAGGTTAAAACAGATTAAACAGGCCCAAATAAGCTTATTGAGATAAGAAGATAACTTAGACCACATAAGAAAACCTTAATGCAAACTTTCGGTAAAGGTTGTTGGGCCAACGAGCCCAATTAGCCCAATAAGCTTAAATAAGCTCATCCGAGCTTATTTATAAGCCAGAACAGTTGGCTTTGCTTATTATAGCTTAATAAAACTTGTTGCCACTTGTTAGATCTTAATTGGAGTTAAAATGCGATTTTTACAAGTTAATGGACTAAATGTGTCAATTTAGAAACTTGAGGGTTAAAACTGTCATAACTAATTTTATCAGGTTTAGGGACTGTTTTGAGCACTTTTGGAACTTAAAGGGCTGTTTTAAACATATAAGGACCTAAAGTGTAAATTGTGTTAAATTGGAGGACTAAATGTGTAATTATGAAAACTTAAGGGTTTGAAATGTAAAATAGTATATATTTTATATACCCAATGGCTATTTTGTAATTATAAGAAACTTAAGGGTATTTTGTGAATGAAAGTGATTTCATAAACATTTAACTTATCGGACGAGTTGTATTCAGGAAATATACGAGTTAAACCTACGATTTAATAAATACGAATATTTATTAATAACCGTTATACGTAGACAAGAACGTATGGGATAGTTTACCTTTCCAAGAGCCATCAACAATTTCAAATACATTAAACACGTACACCACCACACAAGTGATAACAGTATATATAAACTAGCAACTTATTGTAGTTTATACATTGAGTCTTTAGCCTAAATTTGTAGACTAAGACTGGCCGTATTTACTTAGGTATTTGACGGTGTGATTCATACTTGGATATCTATTATCATTTCAGAGGACTATTTACTAAGGTGAGTTCATAGCCCCATGTTTTACAATTTCTTAAATGATTTACATCTTTGGGGTGAGAACATGCTTGTTTTACAAATTGGACGTAAGTGTACATTTTATACAATGATTACGTGTTTGCCTAAGTAGCGATAACCCACCGAGCCCTTTATCATGAACTGTCAATTACAGGATTGTAAGCACGAATGTTATGAGTAGATCTATTTGGGATTGACATCCCCGTTAGGGTGACTAGCTATGACTGTAACATTTCTCAAATTCAGGTCATTTTACGACTCCTATTAATTGTCACTATTTATTTTGGTCTGATACGCGTTTACTTTTAAATTAACTTTTAAGATAAATCGCGTAGACTAGAAATAATCATTTAATGTAAACAGTCATCAAAGAAATTAAGGTTTACATCAACCAAGTAATATATAATTATTATGAAGATAATTATTAACTTTGCGTGTATTATTTTTATTGGTCATGTAAAAGGGTTACGTTTTGCAATAAAATACATTCGGACGCACCCCGGAAATACTTAGACTTACCTAGACTCAAACCAATACCCACTATGGCCGGATATATATATACAAACACACCTAGAAATCTTCTAATTATCTTCCAAAGTACATGTACATCACTTGGTAAATTATGGTTAGTACCTAATGTCTCCCATTAGCCTTTACACATGGGATAATAACCAAATGGCTTCTCTTTTGTCCCTAGGGCCACGGCTACAAGCATGTATATGCACAAAATCCATAGGATTTCCAATATCTTAGCAAATCTTGTACCAAAATCCTCTAATTAAAACTTGTACTTAGTGGTTTAACAAAACTATGTGTAGTTAGCTAGAAACTTGTAAAAACTACTAATCCTAGGCCGGTTTAGTTTGTTTGTGTGACTAGAGATATATAACTAGCACTTTGCCTATAAATACCCACACATATTCACCATATTACACTCTTACAACTCTCACATACACTAAACACTCTCTACCCCTAGGCTTTTCTCTTGTTTGAGACATAAGACGCAAACAAACACCATCCTTTACTTCGCTCGAAGTCACAAACACAACAAAGGTTATATAACAAAC